>OU015609.1:10725076-10730076 GCA_907165245.1 Habrosyne pyritoides | reverse complement strand
ACGTTGCCCAGGGTGCGCCACGAGGAGGCTCTCAACCTGCACCCCCAACCTAACCTAACCTAACCTAACCTAACCTAACCTAACCTAACCTAACCTAACCTAACCTAACCTAACCTAACCTAACCTAACCTAACCTAACCTAACCTAACCTAACCTAACCTAACCTAACCTAACCTAACCTAACCTAACCTAACCTAACCTAACCTAACCTAACCTAACCTAACCTAACCTAACCTAACCTAACCTAACCTAACCTAACCTAACCTAACCTAACCTAACCTAACCTAACCTAACCTAACCTAACCTAACCTAACCTAACCTAACCTAACCTAACCTAACCTAACCTAACCTAACCTAACCTAACCTAACCTAACCTAACCTAACCTAACCTAACCTAACCTAACCTAACCTAACCTAACCTAACCTAACCTAACCTAACCTAACCTAACCTAACCTAACCTAACCTAACCTAACCTAACCTAACCTAACCTAACCTAACCTAACCTAACCTAACCTAATCTAACCTAACCTAACCTAACCTAACCTAACCTAACCTAACCTAACCTAACCTAACCTAACCTAACCTAACCTAACCTAACCTAACCTAACCTAACCTAACCTAACCTAACCTAACCTAACCTAACCTAACCTAACCTAACCTAACCTAACCTAACCTAACCTAACCTAACCTAACCTAACCTAACCTAACCTAACCTAACCTAACCTAACCTAACCTAACCTAACCTAACCTAACCTAACCTAACCTAACCTAACCTAACCTAACCTAACCTAACCTAACCTAACCTAACCTAACCTAACCTAACCTAACCTAACCTAACCTAACCTAACCTAACCTAACCTAACCTAACCTAACCTAACCTAACCTAACCTAACCTAACCTAACCTAACCTAACCTAACCTAACCTAACCTAACCTAACCTAACCTAACCTAACCTAACCTAACCTAACCTAACCTAACCTAACCTAACCTAACCTAACCTAACCTAACCTAACCTAACCTAACCTAACCTAACCTAACCTAACCTAACCTAACCTAACCTAACCTAACCTAACCTAACCTAACCTAACCTAACCTAACCTAACCTAACCTAACCTAACCTAACCTAACCTAACCTAACCTAACCTAACCTAACCTAACCTAACCTAACCTAACCTAACCTAACCTAACCTAACCTAACCTAACCTAACCTAACCTAACCTAACCTAACCTAACCTAACCTAACCTAACCTAACCTAACCTAACCTAATCTAACCTAACCTAACCTAACCTAACCTAACCTAACCTAACCTAACCTAACCTAACCTAACCTAACCTAACCTAACCTAACCTAACCTAACCTAACCTAACCTAACCTAACCTAACCTAACCTAACCTAACCTAACCTAACCTAACCTAACCTAACCTAACCTAACCTAACCTAACCTAACCTAACCTAACCTAACCTAACCTAACCTAACCTAACCTAACCTAACCTAACCTAACCTAACCTAACCTAACCTAACCTAACCTAACCTAACCTAACCTAACCTAACCTAACCTAACCTAACCTAACCTAACCTAACCTAACCTAACCTAACCTAACCTAACCTAACCTAACCTAACCTAACCTAACCTAACCTAACCTAACCTAACCTAATCTAACCTAACCTAACCTAACCTAACCTAACCTAACCTAACCTAACCTAACCTAACCTAACCTAACCTAACCTAACCTAACCTAACCTAACCTAACCTAACCTAACCTAACCTAACCTAACCTAACCTAACCTAACCTAACCTAACCTAACCTAACCTAACCTAACCTAACCTAACCTAACCTAACCTAACCTAACCTAACCTAACCTAACCTAACCTAACCTAACCTAACCTAACCTAACCTAACCTAACCTAACCTAACCTAACCTAACCTAACCTAACCTAACCTAACCTAACCTAACCTAACCTAACCTAACCTAACCTAACCTAACCTAACCTAACCTAACCTAACCTAACCTAACCTAACCTAACCTAACCTAACCTAACCTAACCTAACCTAACCTAACCTAACCTAACCTAACCTAACCTAACCTAACCTAACCTAACCTAACCTAACCTAACCTAACCTAACCTAACCTAACCTAACCTAACCTAACCTAACCTAACCTAACCTAACCTAACCTAACCTAACCTAACCTAACCTAACCTAACCTAACCTAACCTAACCTAACCTAACCTAACCTAACCTAACCTAACCTAACCTAACCTAACCTAACCTAACCTAACCTAACCTAACCTAACCTAACCTAACCTAACCTAACCTAACCTAACCTAACCTAACCTAACCTAACCTAACCTAACCTAACCTAACCTAACCTAACCTAACCTAACCTAACCTAACCTAACCTAACCTAACCTAACCTAACCTAACCTAACCTAACCTAACCTAACCTAACCTAACCTAACCTAACCTAACCTAACCTAACCTAACCTAACCTAACCTAACCTAACCTAACCTAACCTAACCTAACCTAACCTAACCTAACCTAACCTAACCTAACCTAACCTAACCTAACCTAACCTAACCTAACCTAACCTAACCTAACCTAACCTAACCTAACCTAACCTAACCTAACCTAACCTAACCTAACCTAACCTAACCTAACCTAACCTAACCTAACCTAACCTAACCTAACCTAACCTAACCTAACCTAACCTAACCTAACCTAACCTAACCTAACCTAACCTAACCTAACCTAACCTAACCTAACCTAACCTAACCTAACCTAACCTAACCTAACCTAACCTAACCTAACCTAACCTAACCTAACCTAACCTAACCTAACCTAACCTAACCTAACCTAACCTAACCTAACCTAACCTAACCTAACCTAACCTAACCTAACCTAACCTAACCTAACCTAACCTAACCTAACCTAACCTAACCTAACCTAACCTAACCTAACCTAACCTAACCTAACCTAACCTAACCTAACCTAACCTAACCTAACCTAACCTAACCTAACCTAACCTAACCTAACCTAACCTAACCTAACCTAACCTAACCTAACCTAACCTAACCTAACCTAACCTAACCTAACCTAACCTAACCTAACCTAACCTAACCTAACCTAACCTAACCTAACCTAACCTAACCTAACCTAACCTAACCTAACCTAACCTAACCTAACCTAACCTAACCTAACCTAACCTAACCTAACCTAACCTAACCTAACCTAACCTAACCTAACCTAACCTAACCTAACCTAACCTAACCTAACCTAACCTAACCTAACCTAACCTAACCTAACCTAACCTAACCTAACCTAACCTAACCTAACCTAACCTAACCTAACCTAACCTAACCTAACCTAACCTAACCTAACCTAACCTAACCTAACCTAACCTAACCTAACCTAACCTAACCTAACCTAACCTAACCTAACCTAACCTAACCTAACCTAACCTAACCTAACCTAACCTAACCTAACCTAACCTAACCTAACCTAACCTAACCTAACCTAACCTAACCTAACCTAACCTAACCTAACCTAACCTAACCTAACCTAACCTAACCTAACCTAACCTAACCTAACCTAACCTAACCTAACCTAACCTAACCTAACCTAACCTAACCTAACCTAACCTAACCTAACCTAACCTAACCTAACCTAACCTAACCTAACCTAACCTAACCTAACCTAACCTAACCTAACCTAACCTAACCTAACCTAACCTAACCTAACCTAACCTAACCTAACCTAACCTAACCTAACCTAACCTAACCTAACCTAACCTAACCTAACCTAACCTAACCTAACCTAACCTAACCTAACCTAACCTAACCTAACCTAACCTAACCTAACCTAACCTAACCTAACCTAACCTAACCTAACCTAACCTAACCTAACCTAACCTAACCTAACCTAACCTAACCTAACCTAACCTAACCTAACCTAACCTAACCTAACCTAACCTAACCTAACCTAACCTAACCTAACCTAACCTAACCTAACCTAACCTAACCTAACCTAACCTAACCTAACCTAACCTAACCTAACCTAACCTAACCTAACCTAACCTAACCTAACCTAACCTAACCTAACCTAACCTAACCTAACCTAACCTAACCTAACCTAACCTAACCTAACCTAACCTAACCTAACCTAACCTAACCTAACCTAACCTAACCTAACCTAACCTAACCTAACCTAACCTAACCTAACCTAACCTAACCTAACCTAACCTAACCTAACCTAACCTAACCTAACCTAACCTAACCTAACCTAACCTAACCTAACCTAACCTAACCTAACCTAACCTAACCTAACCTAACCTAACCTAACCTAACCTAACCTAACCTAACCTAACCTAACCTAACCTAACCTAACCTAACCTAACCTAACCTAACCTAACCTAACCTAACCTAACCTAACCTAACCTAACCTAACCTAACCTAACCTAACCTAACCTAACCTAACCTAACCTAACCTAACCTAACCTAACCTAACCTAACCTAACCTAACCTAACCTAACCTAACCTAACCTAACCTAACCTAACCTAACCTAACCTAACCTAACCTAACCTAACCTAACCTAACCTAACCTAACCTAACCTAACCTAACCTAACCTAACCTAACCGAACCTAACCTAACCTAACCTAACCTAACCTAACCTAACCTAACCTAACCTAACCTAACCTAACCTAACCTAACCTAACCTAACCTAACCTAACCTAACCTAACCTAACCTAACCTAACCTAACCTAACCTAACCTAACCTAACCTAACCTAACCTAACCTAACCTAACCTAACCTAACCTAACCTAACCTAACCTAACCTAACCTAACCTAACCTAACCTAACCTAACCTAACCTAACCTAACCTAACCTAACCTAACCTAACCTAACCTAACCTAACCTAACCTAACCTAACCTAACCTAACCTAACCTAACCTAACCTAACCTAACCTAACCTAACCTAACCTAACCTAACCTAACC
>OU015609.1:10642576-10720076 GCA_907165245.1 Habrosyne pyritoides | reverse complement strand
GCTGGGGCTTCCCCGCCTTGTGGGTTACGTTGCGGCTTCGCACCGCCCCGCCCCGAGTGGCGCGAGCCACTTCGCCGCTTCGACCCCCGCTGGCAGCGGGACTCCGGATGCGTAAGGCTGATCCTGCCCCCCCCAGGGCTGGTTCTGCCCGCAGAGCCGGACGTCCCCGCCATTGCGGGTGAGGAGCAGTCGTCGCGGCTTTGCAGCCGCCCCTCCCGGTGTTGAGATTAGCCGCCGGCCCAAGTGTGGTGGCACTTGAAACCGACGTTGCCCAGGGTGCGCCACGAGGAGGCTCTCAACTTGCACCCCAACCTAACCCAACCTAACCTTTTTTTTTTTTTTTTTTTTTTTTTTTTTTATACAGGGGAAATGCTTTACGCATACCACCGCGCCTTGGGGAAAGACGCGGTGGTTATGTGGGACTCCCTTCCCGCAAACTCCCCCCCTCATATCAAAAATGAGAGGGGGCCCGGGAGGTTTACCCACTAAAACCCCTGTTTTGCCGTCGTTGTCATTCTCCGCCGGGGCGAGGGTACACTCTTTTGAGCACTCGTCACTCGCCCGGCGGTGACCGGCCTGGCGCCACGTCTAGCTGCCGCGGGTGAAAAACACCCGCGGCTACGTCGCCATTCGCGCAGAAGCGCGACCTCGCCGACTCTCTAGGAGTGGCGGGCTTCCCCTAGCCCGCCACTCGAGTCGCTGTGGTTTTTTATAGAGGTTTTCTCCTCGCGGCCCAGGCCATGTATGGCCCGGGCCCCCGGACCCGATTGCTCGGGATTACGGGTTGGCCGACGGCTGGACACAAAAAGCACAGCCGCCGCCCTTTCGTCCCCCCCCACGCTGCCGCCGGATGCCGGACAGACGCAGCGCGGGTAGGACGCCCCCCTCCGCGGCGCGAGCCGCCACTCACCTTTCACTGAGTACCCGCGCTGCCGCCGAATGTCGGACAGACGCAGCGCGGGCACCAGTCGACCCCATCGTCGGCGCGAAAACGCCCCCCTCACACCCCGGTGGTTGCGGGGTCCGTCTCCATCCCCACCGCCTCCACAGGCAGGGGCTGTGGGGCCCTTCCTCTGCCGGCTTTGGGGGCTGGTGCGTGGCACGCCTTGCCCCCCAGCAGGTGGTCTGCCGACTTGTTCGCGGCGGCACATAGTGAGCACCGCGGCTTCGCCGAGCACCCCTTCGCTTTGTGGCCAGCCACCCCGCAGCGGAAGCACTCCTCGCTCCTGTCGACCTCCGCCTTGCACTGGGCTCTAATGTGCCCCCTCTGCAGGCATCTGTAGCACCGCAGAGGTCTGGGCTCAAGGAGCTTGACGGAGGCCGACACCCACGACAGATTGAGGCGGCCCGCTGCGGCGATGCAGTTAGCGGCTGCCACCGGGCACTCGACCCACATGTGGCCCACGCCGAAAGGGTCCTTCACCACCCCGCCGCTGTTTTTGAGGCTGGTTCTCGGACAGCCGCCCGCCTCGGCGACCGCGCTCAGAACCTCCTCGGCCGAGATCGAGTCGTCCAGGCCGGAGATCTTGATCTCCGTCGTCTTTACCGGCCTGGAGACGCGGACTGTGTCCCGGCCGAGGACCTCCCCCAACTTAGTGGCGAGCGCGTCGGCGTGCGGGCCGCTGTCCGGGTCCGCAACCTCGAACATGCGGGCACCCGTGGCGCTCACGCGGAACCTTACGGCGGCGATGCCGAGGTCCGCTAGCCTAATTTTGGCCTTTGCCTCGGCGATCACCGCCTCATAGGTCACACCTTTTTCTACAGCCTCCGGCGTGAGGGTAACCACCACCGCAGCCGTTCTGGGAGGGGTCAGTTTGACCGACCTCCCCTTGGCAGGCTTGCGGGGGGGGGCCTGCTTTGTCTGGCCCCTCTTTTTGGCTCCCTTTTTGACGACCACGCTCCAGGCCAGTTCCGTGGGCTGGGTTGTGGCCGTCTGGTCCGCGGGTCTCGGCGCAGTTGTTGTGGGCTGTGGCTCTGTCGCCCTCTCACGGGGAGCGCCCACCGAGCCTCGTCCCTTTTTCCCCGGCTTTTTCTCCTTGGGCTTCTTTGCCCCTTTTGGCTTTTGAGCCTCCGGTCCACCAGTGTTGGCCTGGACCGGAGCAGCCTCGATCGGGGCAGAAGATAGCCCCGGGGAGATCTCGCGGACCTCGCTGGCCCGCCTGTCAGCCGCTAGCGGAGGGCGAAGTCGCCTTTCAGGCAGCAACCTCTCCTCGAGAGCCTCAAACCTGGCGCTGACCATCGTGCCCACCTGGCAGAGGACGGCGCGCACCAGGCCATCGGCGTCTAGAGGTGCTGCGTTCGGCTGACTCGCCGCAACCGTATCGGTCTGAGGGTGCGGCCTCTCCATGCGCTCCCGCATTTCCGCAACCTCCTTCCGGAGCTGCGCGACCTCAGACTGGAGGCGGGCATTGTCCGCCTGCAGGCCACGCGTCTCCTCGGAGGTGCATCGGCTCTGGAGGATTAGGGCGACTTTCTTGATCTCGTCCGCCGCATCCTTCAAAGTTTTTATAAAGCCTCCTTTCAAGTTCCCCGACGTGACTGCGACCTTTTTTTTATGATGGCGACATTATCTTCTATCGCGCGGTTCAGCGCGGTCGCCGTCATAAAATCGTCCCCGTCTGAGGACACCTCCGACAGGGAGAGATCCCTGCGGCGAGCCCGAACCTCTCGGGAGGCCGCCGTCACCTCCGCCTCGGCCCTCTGCTGCTCGGCCAATCGCTCTGCCTTAACGAGCGCCAGCTTGGCCTTTGCCAGGCCCACGTAGTGGCCCGTGGTTGGCGGCCGACCTCGTCGCTTCCTCAACGTCGGGCTCGCGACCCCATCCAAGTCCGGGTCCGAGTCACTGTTCCGTGTCCTTTTAAACGTATGCCTGGTCGTCGTTGATGCGACACTGACTATCGAGTCAGTGTCCCCATCCTCCTCGCTGCTCATCATCATTTTTCGGTTTGAGTTGCCATGTTCCATTTTTGTTCCCACGATAATTGGACGAAAGGGTGGTCGACCCCCGGGTGACGCCGTTCCGGGGGCAAGGCTAGTGCCCGTGAGGGCTACTGTGTATTTCGCCCGGTGTACACAGGGTTTTTACGTCTTGTCCTGACGGGTTTTTATAGAGTTTTCCTTTCTCGCGGGCCGGCCAATAAAGGCAAGCCCTCCGCTCCGGGTCCCACTACTCCACAACGCCATTTGGTGGAGGTCGTTGCGGGATGCCCGGGCTACGGATCGCAGAGGAGCGGCGTACCTCCTCCGGTTTTGGGCGGTTATTCCCGACGACAGTGTTACCTGCCGCCGGGCCCGCCGGGGAAGAGTGAAGGGGGGATGGGAAGGAAGGGGGGAAGGATAAGGGTTTTCCCTTAAAAAGGATGGGAGTGGAAGGATGGGAAGAGGACCGAGGGGAAGGATGTGAGAGTCAGCCGCCAGCGCCAAGTGTCCACCAAAAGCTGGTGGGCACCTGGAGCTGACGTTGCCCAGGGTGCGCCACGAGGAGGCCTCTCACCTGCACCCCAACCTAACCTTTTTTTTTTTTTTTTTTTTTTTTTTTTTTTATACAGGGGAAATGCTTTACGCATACCACCGCGCCTTGGGGAAAGACGCGGTGGTTATGTGGGACTCCCTTCCCGCAAACTCCCCCCCTCATATCAGAAATGAGAGGGGGCCCGGGAGGTTTACCCACTAAAACCCCTGTTTTGCCGTCGTTGTCATTCTCCGCCGGGGCGAGGGTACACTCTTTTGAGCACTCGTCACTCGCCCGGCGGTGACCGGCCTGGCGCCACGTCTAGCTGCCGCGGGTGAAAACACCCGCGGCTACGTCGCCATTCGCGCAGAAGCGCGACCTCGCCGACTCTCTAGGAGTGGCGGGCTTCCCCTAGCCCGCCACTCGAGTCGCTGTGGTTTTTTATAGAGGTTTTCTCCTCGCGGCCCAGGCCATGTATGGCCCGGGCCCCCGGACCCGATTGCTCGGGATTACGGGTTGGCCGACGGCTGGACACAAAAAGCACAGCCGCCGCCCTTTCGTCCCCCCCCACGCTGCCGCCGGATGCCGGACAGACGCAGCGCGGGTAGGACGCCCCCTTCCGCGGCGCAAGCCGCCACTCACCTTTCACTGAGTGTCCGCGCTGCCGCCGAATGTCGGACAGACGCAGCGCGGGCACCAGTAGCCCCCATCGTCGGCGCAAAAGCGCCCCCCTCACACCTCGGTGGTGGCGGGGCCCGTCTCCATCGCCACCTCCACAGGCAGGGGCTGTGGGGCCCTTCCTCTGCCGGCTTTGGGTGCTGGTGCGTGGCACGCCTTGCCCCCCAGCAGATGGTCTGCCGGTTTGTTGGCGGCGGCGCATAACGAGCACCGCGGCTTCGCCGAGCACCCCTTCGCTTTGTGGCCAGCCACCCCGCAGCGGAAGCACTCCTCGCTCCTGTCGACCTCCGCCTTGCACTGGGCTCTAATGTGCCCCCTCTGCAGGCATCTGTAGCACCGCAGAGGTCTGGGCTCAAGGAGCTTGACGGAGGCCGACACCCACGACAGATTGAGGCGGCCCGCTGCGGCGATGCAGTTAGCGGCTGCCACCGGGCACTCGACCCACATGTGCCCCACGCCGAAAGGGTCCTTCACCACCCCGCCGCTGTTCCTGAGGCTGGTCACGGAGCAGCCGCCCGCCTCGGCGACCGCGCTCAAAACCTCCCCGGCCGAGATCGAGTCGTCCAGGCCGGAGATCTTGATCTCCGTCGTCTTTACCGGCCTGGAGACGCGGATTGTGTCCCGGCCGAGGACCTCCCCCAATTTGGTGGCGAGCGCGTCGGCGAGTGGGCCGCTGTCCGGGTCCGCAACCTCGAACATGCGGGCCCCGGTCGCACACACTCGGAAACGTACGGCGGTGATCCCGAGGTCCGCTAGCCTGATTTTGGCCTTTGCCTCGGCGATCACCGCCTCGTACGTCACGCCTCTCTCAACGGCCTCCGGCATGAGGGCAACCACCACCGCAGCCGTTTTGGGAGGGGTCAGTTTGACCGACCTCCCCTTGGCAGGTTTGCGGGGTGGACCCTGCTTCGGCTGGCCCTTCTTTTTGTTGCCCCCTTTCTTGACAACCAGGTTCCAGGCCAGTTCCTTTGGCTGGGTTGGGCTGGTCTGTTCTGCGGGCTCCGGGCCTGCTGGGAGGGGTTCTACTGCCCTCTCGCGACGGGTGCCGACTGTTTTTGCACCGGCTGACTTTTTCCCCTTGGGCATCTTCGCCCCTTGCGGCTTTGGAGCCTCCGGTCCACCAGTGTTGGCCTGAACCGGAGCAGCCTCGATCGGGGCAGAAGATGGCCCCGGGGAGATGTCGGGGGTCTCGAGGACCCGCCTGTCCGCCGCTAATGGAGGCCGAAGTCGCCTTTCCGGCAGCAGCCTGTCCTCAAGAGCCTCGAATCTGGCGCTCACCATTGCGCCCACCTGGCGCAGGACGGTGCGCACCAGGTCTTCGGCGTCGAGGGGTGCCGGTTTAGGCTGACTCGCCTCAACCACTTCCGCTTGCGGGCGCGGCCTGTCTATGCGCTCCCGCATTTCTGCCACCTCTTTCCGGAGTTGCGCGATCTCCGATTGTAGGCGGGCGTTGTCCGCCTGCAGCCCACGCGTCTCCTCCGAGGTGCAGCGACTCTGCAAAACGGAGGCGACCTTGCCGATCTCGTCGGCGGCGTCTCTCAGGGCCCGCATGAAGGTGCCCTTGAGGTTCCCCGAGGTGGCGGCGACCCTCTTTATGATGGCGATATTGTCGTCGATCGCGCGGCTTAGCGCGGTCGCCGTTTGAAAGTCATCGCCACCCGAGGACGCCTCCGACAGGGAGAGATCCCTATTCCGCGCCCGGAGCTCTCGGGAGGCCGCCATCACCTCCGCCTCAGCCCTTTGTTGCTCCGCCTGCCTTTCCGCCTCTACGAGCGCCAGCTTCGCCTTCGCCAGGCCCACGTAGTGGCCCGTTGTTGGCGGCCGACCTCTCTTCCTTCGCACCGTTGGGCTTGAGCCCCCATCCAAACTTATCTCCGGGTCCGAGTCGCTATTTCGAGTCCGTTTGTGAGATCGCCGGGTTGTCGTTGATGCGACACTGACCATCGAGTCAGTGTCCCCATCCTCCTCGCTGCTCTCCATCATCACCTTTGAGTGTTTAGCCATAGTCATTTTGAATCCCACGAGTAGTGGACGAAAGGGTGGTCGACCCCCGGGTGACGCCGTTCCGGGGGCAAGGCTAGTGCCCTTGCGGGCTACTGTGCATTTCGCCCGGTGTGCACAGGGTTTTTACGTCTTGTCCTGACGGGTTTTTATAGAGTTTTCCTTTCTCGCGGGCCGGCCAATCAAGGCAAGCCCTCCGCTCCGGGTCCCACTACTCCACAACGCCATTTGGTGGAGGTCGTTGCGGGATGCCCGGGCTACGGATCGCAGAGGAGCGGCGTACCTCCTCCGGTTTTGGGCGGTTATTCCCGACGACAGTGTTACCTGCCGCCGGGCCCGCCGGGGAAGGGGGGAAGGGGGGGTGGGAAGGAAGGGGGGATGGATAAGGGTTTTCCCTTAGAAGGATGGGAGTGGAAGGATGGGAAGAGGACCGAAGGGAAGGATGTGAGAGTCAGCCGCCAGCGCCAAGTGTCCACCAAAAGCTGGTGGGCACCTGGAGCTGACGTTGCCCAGGGTGCGCCACGAGGAGGCCTCTCACCTGCACCCCACCCCAACCTAACCTAACCTAACCTAACCTAACCTAACCTAACCTAACCTAACCTAACCTAACCTAACCTAACCTAACCTAACCTAACCTTTTTTTTTTTTTTTTTTTTTTTTTTTTTTTTTTTTTTATAGTTGGGAAATGCATTACGCATACCACCGCGCCTGGGGGAGACGCGGTGGTTATGTGGGACTCCCTCTCGCAAACTCCCCTTCTCATATCAAAAATGAGAAGGGGCCCGAGAGGTATACCCACTAAAACCCAACTTGCCGTCACTGTCATTCTCCGCCGGGACGAGGGTACACTCTTACGAGCACTCGTCTACTCGCCCGGCGGTGACCGGCTGACGCCACGACTTGCTACCGCGGGTGTTTCCACCCGCGGCTACGACGCCATTCGCGCATATGCGCGCCTTCTCCGACTCTCTAGGAGCGGCGGGCTTCCCCTTGCCCGCCGCTCGAGTCACTGTTAGGGTGGAGGGGCGTTGCGCGCGTACGCGCGCCTTCGCCTCCCCAAGCGGCGGCTTCGCATGGGGTCGAGAGCATTCGCCTCCCGCTCCCTTTCCGCCTCCTCCTTCAGGCCCATGACCGCCTCAGCGAACTGCTGGGCGGCACCCCATGCACGGTCAGTCTCCACCATGGAGGTCACAATGACCGGCAATGTAGGGTTGCCGCCCACGACGGCCACGAGCTCCCGGCGCTGGTCTGCCCACGCCGGACATACCTCCAGCGTGTGCTGGGCGGTGTCTTCCGGGCAGCCGACGCAGTGGTGACACACCGCCGATGGCTCCCTCCCGATCCGGTGCAGGTACTTGCCGAAGCAACCATGCCCCGACAGCACCTGCGACAACCGGAAGGTGAGCGCACCGTGTCTCCTGTCCATCCACTGCGTGAGCACCGGACGAACCGCTTCCACCGTCCAGGCACCAGCGTTCGGGTGCTGGAGGTTGCGCCGCCACTCGAGGACGGCAGCCGCTCGCCTCTCCACCCTCACCCTCTCGACCGCCTCCACCGCCGGCGGGAGCCGGTGTGTGGCGATTTGGTTCTCGCGCCAAGAGAAGACGGACGCGAGAACCTCCGCCTCCAGTTCCCACGGCAGGGAGCCGGCCAAGACGCACGCCGCGTCGTAGGACACCGTGCGGTATCCACGGGCCACCCTGATGGCCATCGCCCTCTGTGGTCGATGTAGGAGGGCGATTGTCCGGCTATTCAGGGCGCCGTCCCACACGGGTGCCCCATATAGCGCCATTGACTTGATGACGCCCAGGTACAGGCGCCGGCAGGCCGCCTTCGGGCCGTTCAGATTCGGCAGAAGACTGCCGAGTGCGGCCGCCGCGCGCAACAGCCTGGGCACCAACCGACGGAAGTGACTCTCCCACGTCCAGCGGCTATCGAGCGTGAGCCCCAAGTACTTCATTTGGGGCGCCACGTCGATCCGCACGCCGCCGACCACGATATGGGCTCCCGAAGGTGGCCCGTTCCGAGGCCCGTGAAAACACAGAGCCTCGGACTTGTTTAAGGCCACCTCGAGACCCAGCGCTCGAATGCGGCCCACGACCTGAGCCACTCCCGCCGTCGCCAAAATGGCGCACTCGCGGTGCGTACCGCCCCGGGCCGTCACGAGGGTGTCGTCCGCGTAGCAGGTGACGCTCACCCCGCGGAGGAGGACACCCCGCAACGCCCAGTCGTACCCGATGTTCCACAAGAGCGGCCCAAGGACCGACCCCTGTGGAACACCGCACGACACCTCGTGGTAGCACCACGCGTCGCGGCCCCGATACGCCACGGTCCTGCTCGACAGGTAGTCGGCGATGATGCGGCGGAGGTAGTTCGGCACCCGGTGATACCGGAGTGCCTCCCTAATGCAACTCCAGGGCAAGGTGTTGAAGGCGTTGGCGATGTCAAGAGACACCGCCAAGACGACCTCGCCCTGTGCGACCGCTTCCTCCGCCATCGCCTTCACCCGCAGGACCGCGTGAACGGTGGACCTTCCCACCCGAAACCCGTATTGCTTGTCGTCCAGGCCCGGACCGACTCTCTCCAGATGCTCGACGAGGCGGTTCGCTATGACACGCTCGAAGAGCTTCGCCGCCTCGTCAAGGAGCACGATCGGCCGGTACCCGGACGGCGAGTCAACCGGGCGGCCTTCCTTTTTTAGGAGGACGAGGGTGCCCGTCTTCCACAGCTGTGGGAAGCGGCCCTGGGCAAAGCAGGCGTCCAAGAGCCCGCACACCCTCTCCTCATAAGCGTCCGCGGCCAGAACCCACGCCCGACCAGGGATACCGTCGGGGCCCGGGGCCGTCCTTTTGGCGCGAAGCCGAAGAATCGCGGCCCCGAACTCCCCGGCAGATACCGGTGGTATGTCCTCGGGCCCGGCGATGGGTTCTCCCCTCGTGGGCGGCGCCATGGAAGGAGGGGTGTGCTCGCCCCTGCGCGGAAAGAGCGCTGCCACGACCGCCTCCACCAGCTGCGGCTGGAGGCTCTGGGTCAGGGGGGGGGCCCACTGTCGAAATCGCCCCTGCACCATTCGATATGGGCGGCCCCAGGGGTCCAGGTTGAGGGACTCGATCATCTCCTCCCTGGCCCCGTCTCTTGACTCGCCAATGGCGACGCGAAGGGCGCGCTTAGCCGCCCCGTAGGCCGCGCGCAGCGACGACTCGGCCCGCTCATCCTGGGGTCTCCTCCGCCGTTGCCTCTGGTACTGGCGTCTGGCCGCTACGCACTGTATGCGTAGTTCAGCGATATCGGCCGACCACCAGTACACTTGGCGTCTCGGCGGAAGGAGACCCTGCCGCGGCATCGACGCGTCGCAGACCCGAGTCATCGACTGCCGCAGCGCCGTAGCCTCCTCGTCGACGCTCCTAGAGGCGTAGGGGGGCGTCCATGTTTCGACAAGGGAGGCCTCGATGAGGACCTCCCTGTCGAGACGCTTTAGCGCCCATCGGGGGCCGTCGCCAGACAGCGCGCCGCGCCCCGAATGAAAAGGGGCCGCGGAGGACGCAGATACCTCGAAGCGGATGTAGAGGTGGTCTGACAGCGTTTCTACGCCCTCCACGACCTCCCACCCGTACACCCGGCGCGCTATCACGGGACTGGCGAAGGACAGGTCCACTATGGAGCTGCCCTGCGGCCGAACGCAGGTCGGCCGCGATCCGCGGTTCAGTAGGCTGAGTCCCGCCGTAAGCGCCCACTCCTCGAGTACTGCACCCCGTGCGTCGGTGGCCAGACATCCCCACGCGGAGTTTTTGGCGTTGAAGTCACCCATTACCAGAGCTGGGCGTGGGTGACTCCTGCCGATGAGGGCCTCGACTTGGCTGAGGAGGCCCTCGAACTCCGCGAGGGTTCTGCTCGGGGGGCAGTACACGCCGACGACGGTGACTCCTCCCACGACTGCCGCGACGCAACCTCGACCCTTTTGGACGCATTCGACCACCGGGGAGCCAGTGGACCTAGGCACTATGAGGGCCACCAAGCCGTCCTCGTCGCCCATCCAGTCGTCCCTGTTAGGGAGGACGAAGTAGGGCTCCGCAACCACCGCCACGTGCGTCGACCACTCGACCATGCTCTGAATGAGCAGGTCTTGGGCTCGAGCGCAGTGGTTTATGTTAGCCTGAAGAAGGTGTAGGGCCATTGTTGGTTGGTGGTTGCGGATCCGTCTCCATCGCAGTCTCTGAAGGCTGCTGTCGTTTTGTGTGGGGCTGGGGAGCAGCCTTCCTGCGCGTTATTTTGGGGGCTGGTGCAAGGCAAGCTTTGCCCCCCAACAGGTGATCGGCCGGTTTCTTGGCCGCCGCACAGATGGAACAGTGCGGCTTGGCCAAGCACCCTTTCGCCTTGTGGCCAGCCACCCCGCAGCGGAAGCACTCCTGGCTTCGGTCGACCTCCGCACCGCACTGCGCCTTTATGTGCCCCTTCTGCAGGCACCTATAGCAGCGCAGGGGCTTAGGCTCGAGCAGCTTGACGGAGGCCGACACCCACGTCAGCTGGAGGCGACCCGCTGCGGCGATCTGTTTGGCGGCTGCCACCGGGCACTCCACCCATACCTGGCCCACCCCGCGTGGGTCTTTCACGACCCCACCGGTATTTCTGAGGCTGCTTTTCGGACAGCCCCCCGCCTCGGCGACCGCGCTTAGCACTTCCTCAACCGAGACCGAGTCATCCAGGCCGAAGATTTTTATTTCCGTCGTCTTGATCGGCCTGGAGACACGTACTGTGTCCCGGCTGAGGACCTCTTCGAGCTTTGTGGCGAGCGCGTCCGCCTGCGGGCCGCTGTCCGCGCCCGCAATCTCAAACATTCGCGCCCCCGTGGCGCTGACCCGGAACCGTACGGCGGCGATCCCGAGGTCCGCCAGCCTAATCTTGGCTTTTGCCTCGGCGATCACCGCCTCGTACGTCACCCCGTTTGCGGCGGCCTCTGGCGTGAGGGTGACCATGACCGCCGCAGATTTTGGGGGGGCGAGCTTGGCTGGCCCTTCTTTGCCCCTCTTGCGAGGGGGGTCCTGCTTGGGCTTGGGCTTACTCTTCTTGGCCCCCTTCCTGACCACGGCATTCCACGCCATCTCCTCAGGCCGGGTCGGGCTCGTTGGGTCCTCCGGCTGCGACACTGTTGGCAGGGGTTCGGGCACTGCTACCCTCTCGCGGGGTGTGCCGACCGATTTTGCCCCCTTCTTCGGCTTCTTTTCCGGCTTTTTGGCCCTTTGCGGCTTTGGGGCCGCGGGGCCGCTAGAGCCAGCCTGCATCGGGGCAGCCTCGGTCGGGGCATATGATGGCCCAGGAGTGATGTCCGAGGGGTCATCCGCCCGCCTATCCGCTGCCAGTGGAGGGCGGAGTCGCTTCTCGGGCAGCAGCCTCTCCTCGAGAGCCTCGAACCTGGCGCTGACCATCGTGCCCACCTGGCAGAGGATGGTGCGCACCAGGCTGTCGGTGTCGAGAGGCGCTTGCCCGGGCTGGCTTATCACGGCCGCCTCGGTCTGTGGGCGCGGTCTGTCCATGCGCTCCCGTAGCTCCGTCATCTCCTTGCGGAGCTGTGTGACCTCAGCTTGGAGGCGAGCGTTGTCGGCCTGCAGTCCTCTCGTCTCGTCCGAGGTGCAGCGGCTCTGCAAGGTGGAGGCGACCTTTCCGATTTCATCGGCGGCGTCATACAGGGCCCGCATAAAGGTCCCCTTCAAGTTGCCGGAGGTCTTGGCCACCCTCTTTATTATGGCAATATTATCATCGATTGCCCGGTTTAGAGAGGTGGCCGTCCGGAACTCTTCGTCGTTCGAGGACGCCTCCGACAGGGAGAGCTCCCTTGTGCGCGCCCTGACCTCACGAGAAGCTGCGGTGACCTCCGCCTCAGCCCTCTGTTGTTCTGCCAACCTCTCCGCTTCGACGAGCGCCAGCTTCGCCTTCGCCAGGCCCACGTATTGGCCCGTAGTTGGCGGCCGGCCTCGTCCTCGTTTCCTCCTATTCGGGCTCGCAACCCCATCCTGACTGGAGTCTGGGTCCGAGCCATCGTTGCTATATCGTGTCCGTTTATTCGTACGCCGGGTCGTTGTTGATGCGACACTGACCATTGAGTCAGTGTCCCCATCCTCCTCGCTGCTCATCATCGGTTTTTGGTATGCATTGCTAGGTTCCATTTTTATTCCCACGAGTATGGTCGATATATTGGTCGACCCCCGGGTGACGCCTTTCCGGGGGCAAGGCTACATACTGTACAGGTCGCCAGGTATGTACAGGGTTTTAACGACTTATCCTGTCGGGTTTTATAGACTTGTCCTGTCGCGGGCCGGCCAATCAAGGCAAGCCCTCCGCTCCGGGTCCCACTACTCCACAACGCCATTTGGTGGAGGTCGTTGCAGGATGCCCGGGCTACGGATCGCAGAGGAGCGGCGTACCTCCTCCGGTTTTGGGCGGTTATTCCCGACGTCAGTGTTACCTGCCGCCGGGCCCGCCGGGGAAGGGGGAGGGGGGGGTGGGAAGGAAGGGGGGAAGGATAAGGGTTTTCCCTTAAAAGGATGGGAGTGGAAGGATGGGAAGAGGACCGAAGGGAAGGATGTGAGAGTCAGCCGCCAGCGCCGAGTGTCCACCAAAAGCTGGTGGGTACTCGGAGCTGACGTTGCCCAGGGTGCGCCACGAGGAGGCCTCTCACCTGCACCCCAACCTAACCTTTTTTTTTTTTTTTTTTTTTTTTTTTTTTTTTTTTTTATACAGGGGAAATGCTTTGCGCATACCACCACGCCTTGGGGAAAGACGCGGTGGTTATGTGGGACTCCCTTCCCGCAAACTCCCCCCCTCATATCAAAAATGAGAGGGGGCCCGGGAGGTTTACCCACTAAAACCCCTGTTTGCCGTCTGTGTCATTCTCCGCCGAGACAAGGGTACGCTCTTTCGAGCACTCGTCACTCGCCCGGCGGTGACCGGCATGACGCCACGTCTACTTACCGCGGGTGTTTCCACCCGCGGCTACGCCGTCATTCGCGCTGAAGCGCGCCCTCGCTGACTCTCTAAGAGTGGCGGGCGTCCCCGAGCCCGCCACTCGAGTCACTGTGATTTTTTATAGAGGTTTTCTCCTCGCAGCCCAGGCCATGCATGACCCGGGCCCCCGGCCCCGATTGCTCGGGATTACGGGTTGGCAGACGGCTGGACACAAAAACCAACCGCCGCCCTTCCGTCCCCCCACGCTGCCGCCGGATGCCGGACAGACGCAGCGCGGGTAAGACGCCCCCCTCCGCGGCGCGAGCCGCCCACCTCCCCTCACTGCGTGCCCGCGCTGCCGCCGAATGTCGGACAGACGCGGCGCGGGCACCGGTCACCCCCCATCACCGGCGCAAAGCGCCCTCCTCCTCACCTTTCACTGCGTGCCCGCGTCGCCGCCGAATGTCGGACAGACGCAGCGCGGGCACCAGTCGCCCTCATCTCCGGCGCGAAGCGCCCCTCCTCACCCCCGACTACGTGCCCACTGCCGCCGGACTCCGGACAGACGCAGCACGGGCACGAGTCCCCCTCTCCGGTGGCTAAAGCCACCCTCCATCGCGCTGTGCCGCGCTGCCGCCGAATATCGGACAGACGCAGCGCGGACACTAGTCGCCCCCTAGCGGCGGGCCTCAGCCGCTCCGACACCTACCACCATAGGTGCGGTGGCGCAATTGCGCCCCCTCCCCCCGCGGCGCGAGCCGCTACGACCCCCGCCGGCAGCAGGTTTCCAGGTGCAGGGCACGGAGCTCCCCCTTTCGGGGTATCCGGTTGCAGAGCTGGCCTACCCCGCCTTGCGGGTTACGTCGCGGCCTCGCAGCCGCCTCTCCCGAGTGGCGCAGCCACTCCGCCGCTCCGATCCCCACCGGCAGCAGGTTTCCAGGTGCAGGGCACGGAGCTCCCCCTTTCGGGGTATCCGGTTGCAGAGCTGGCCTACCCCGCCTTGTGGGTTACGGTGCGGCTTCGCAGCCGCCCCTCCCGAGTGGCGCAGCCACTCCGTCGCTCCGATCCCCACCGGCAGCAGGTTTCCAGGTGCAGGGCACGGAGCTCCCCCTTTCGGGGTATCCGGTTGCAGAGCTGGCCTACCCCGCCTTGTGGGTTACGGTGCGACTTCGTAGCCGCCCCTCCCAGGCGGCGCTAACCGCTTCGACCCCCACCGGCCGCAGGTACCCAGTTGCAGGGCACGGAGCTCCCCCTTTCGGGGTATCCGGTTGCAGAGCTGGGGCTTCCCCGCCTTGTGGGTTACGTTGCGGCTTCGCACCGCCCCGCCCCGAGTGGCGCGAGCCACTTCGCCGCTTCGACCCCCGCTGGCAGCGGGACTCCGGATGCGTAAGGCTGATCCTGCCCCCCCCAGGGCTGGTTCTGCCCGCAGAGCCGGACGTCCCCGCCATTGCGGGTGAGGAGCAGTCGTCGCGGCTTTGCAGCCGCCCCTCCCGGTGTTGAGATTAGCCGCCGGCCCAAGTGTGGTGGCACTTGAAACCGACGTTGCCCAGGGTGCGCCACGAGGAGGCTCTCAACTTGCACCCCACCCCAACCTAACCTTTTTTTTTTTTTTTTTTTTAGACAGGGGAAATGCTTTACGCATACCACCGCGCCTTGGGGACAGACGCGGTGGTTATGTGGGACTCCCTTCCCGCAAACTCCCCCCCTCATATCAAAAATGAGAGGGGGCCCGGGAGGTTTACCCACTAAAACCCCTGTTTTGCCGTCGTTGTCATTCTCCGCCGGGGCGAGGGTACACTCTTTTGAGCACTCGTCACTCGCCCGGCGGTGACCGGCCTGGCGCCACGTCTAGCTGCCGCGGGTGAAAACACCCGCGGCTACGTCGCCATTCGCGCAGAAGCGCGACCTCGCCGACTCTCTAGGAGTGGCGGGCTTCCCCTAGCCCGCCACTCGAGTCGCTGTGGTTTTTTATAGAGGTTTTCTCCTCGCGGCCCAGGCCATGTATGGCCCGGGCCCCCGGACCCGATTGCTCGGGATTACGGGTTGGCCGACGGCTGGACACAAAAAGCACAGCCGCCGCCCTTTCGTCCCCCCCCACGCTGCCGCCGGATGCCGGACAGACGCAGCGCGGGTAGGACGCCCCCTTCCGCGGCGCGAGCCGCCACTCACCTTTCACTGAGTGCCCGCGCTGCCGCCGAATGTCGGACATACGCAGCGCGGGCACCAGTCGCCCCCATTGTCGGCGCAAAAAGCGCCCCCCTCACACCTCGGTGGTGGCGGGGCCCGTCTCCATCGCCACCTCCACAGACAGGGGCTGTGGGGCCCTTCCTCTGCCGGCTTTGGGGGCTGGCGCGTGGCACGCCTTGCCCCCCAGCAGGTGGTCTGCCGGTTTGTTTGCGGCGGCGCACAAGGAGCACCGTGGCTTCGCCGAGCACCCCTTTGATTGGTGGCCAGCCACCCCGCAGCGGAAGCACTCCTGGCTTCTGTCGACCTCCGCCTTGCACTGAGCTCTTATGTGCCCCCTCTGCAGGCATCTGTAGCACCGCAGAGGTCTAGGCTCAAGGAGCTTGACGGAGGCCGACACCCACGACAGATTGAGGCGGCCCGCTGCGGCGATGCAATTAGCGGCTGCCACCGGGCACTCGACCCACATGTGCCCCACGCCGAAAGGGTCCCTCACCACCCCGCCGCTGTTCCTGAGGCTGGTCACGGGGCAGCCGCCCGCCTCGGCGACCGCGCTCAAAACCTCCCCGGCCGAGATCGAGTCGTCCAGGCCGGAGATCTTGATCTCCGTCGTCTTAACCGGCCTGGAGACGCGGATTGTGTCCCGGCCGAGGACCTCCCCCAATTTGGTGGCGAGCGCGTCGGCGAGTGGGCCGCTGTTCGGGTCCGCAACCTCGAACATGCGGGCCCCGGTCGCACACACTCGGAAACGTACGGCGGTGATCCCGAGGTCCGCTAGCCTGATTTTGGCCTTTGCCTCGGCGATCACCGCCTCGTACGTCACACCTTTTTCGACTGCCTCCGGCGTGAGGGCGACCACTACCGCAGATGATTTGGGCGGGGTGAGCCTCGCCGGACCTTCTTTGGTCGGCTTGCGGGGAGGACCCTGCTTTGCCTGGGTCTTCTTTTTTCGGCCCTTCTTGACCACCACGCTCCAGCTCTGCTCCTCAGGTGGGGTGGGCTGGGACTCGGCTGCCCTCTCGCGAGGGGTTTGGCCTTTCTTTGCCGGCTTCTTCTTCGGCATCTTCGCCCCTTTTGGCTTTGGAGCCTCCAGGCCACCGGAGCCAGCCTCGGTTGGGGCAGATGATGGCCCGGGAGTGATCTCGGGGGGTTCCTCCGTCCTCCTGTCCGCTGCCAGGGGAGGGCGATGTCGCCTCTCGGGCAGCAGCCTCTCCTCAAGTGCCTCAAACCTGGCGCTCACCATCGCGCCCACCTGGCACAGAATGGTGCGCACCAGGTCCTCGGCGTCGGGCTCAGGCCGGCTAGGCACAGCCGCTTCGGCCTGCGGGCGCGGCCTCTCCATGCGCTCCCGCATTTCCGCAACCTCCTTCCGGAGCTGCGCGACCTCAGACTGGAGGCGGGCATTGTCCGCCTGCAGGCCACGCGTCTCCTCGGAGGTGCATCGGCTCTGGAGGATTAGGGCGACTTTCCCAATCTCGTCCGCCGCGTCCTTCAGGGTTTTGATGAAGCCACCTTTCAGGTTCCCCGACGTGACTGCGACTTTCTTTATTATGGCGACATTATCCTCTATCGCGCGGTTCAGCGCGGTCGCCGTCATAAATTCGTCCCCATCTGAGGACACCTCCGACAGGGAGAGATCCCTGTGGCGAGCCCGAATCTCTCGGGAGGCCGCCGTCACCTCCGCCTCGGCCCTCTGCTGCTCGGCCAATCTCTCTGCCTTAGCGAGCGCCAGCTTGGCCTTTGCCAGGCCCACGTAGTGGCCCGTGGTTGGCGGCCGACCTCGCCTTTTCCGCGTCGTAGGGCTCGCGACCCCATCCAAGTCTGGGTCCGAGTCGCTGTTCCGTGTCCTTTTATACGTATGCCTGTTCGTTGTTGATGCGACACTGACTATCGAGTCAGTGTCCCCATCCTCCTCGCTGCTCATCATCATTTTTCGGGTTGAGTTGCCATGTTCCATTTTTGTTCCCACGATAATTGGACGAAAGGGTGGTCGACCCCCGGGTGACGCCGTTCCGGGGGCAAGGCTAGTGCCCGTGAGGGCTACTGTGTATTTCGCCCGGTGTACACAGGGTTTTTACGTCTTGTCCTGACGGGTTTTTAGAGAGTTTTCCTTTCTCGCGGGCCGGCCAATCAAGGCAAGCCCTCCGCTCCGGGTCCCACTACTCCACAACGCCATTTGGTGGAGGTCGTTGCAGGATGCCCGGGCTACGGATCGCAGAGGAGCGGCGTACCTCCTCCGGTTTTGGGCGGTTATTCCCGGCGACAGTGTTACCTGCCGCCGGGCCCGCCGGGGAAGGGGGAAGGGGGGGTGGGAAGGAAGGGGGGAAGGATAAGGGTTTTCCCTTAAAAAGGATGGGAGTGGAAGGATGGGAAGAGGACCGAAGGGAAGGATGTGAGAGTCAGCCGCCAGCGCCAAGTGTCCACCAAAAGCTGGTGGGCACTTGGAGCTGACGTTGCCCAGGGTGCGCCACGAGGAGGCCTCTCACCTGCACCCCACCCCAACCTTTTTTTTTTTTTTTTTTTTTTTTTTTTTTTTTTTTTTTTTTTTTTTTTTTTTTTTTTTTTTTTTTTTTTTTTTTTTTTTTTTTTTTTTTTTTTTTTTTTTTTTTATACAGGGGAAATGCTTTACGCATACCACCGCGCCTTGGGGCCCTTCCCGCAAACTCCCCCCCTCATATCAAAAATGAGAGGGGGCCCGGGAGGTTTACCCACTAAAACCCCTGTTTTGCCGTCGTTGTCATTCTCCGCCGGGGCGAGGGTACACTCTTTTGAGCACTCGTCACTCGCCCGGCGGTGACCGGCCTGGCGCCACGTCTAGCTGCCGCGGGTGAAAAACACCCGCGGCTACGTCGCCATTCGCGCAGAAGCGCGACCTCGCCGACTCTCTAGGAGTGGCGGGCTTCCCCTAGCCCGCCACTCGAGTCACTGTGGTTTTTTATAGAGGTTTTCTCCTCGCGGCCCAGGCCATGTATGGCCCGGGCCCCCGGACCCGATTGCTCGGGATTACGGGTTGGCCGACGGCTGGACACAAAAAGCACAGCCGCCGCCCTTTCGTCCCCCCCCACGCTGCCGCCGGATGCCGGACAGACGCAGCGCGGGTAGGACGCCCCCCTCCGCGGCGCGAGCCGCCACTCACCTTTCACTGAGTACCCGCGCTGCCGCCGAATGTCGGACAGACGCAGCGCGGGCACCAGTCGACCCCATCGTCGGCGCGAAAACGCCCCCCTCACACCCCGGTGGTTGCGGGGTCCGTCTCCATCCCCACCGCCTCCACAGGCAGCTGGCGTGGGGCCCTTCCTCTGCCGGCTTTGGGGGCTGGCGCGTGGCACGCCTTGCCCCCCAGCAGATGGTCTGCCGGTTTGTTGGCGGCGGCGCACAGTGAGCACCGTGGCTTCGCCGAGCACCCCTTTGACTTGTGGCCAGCCACCCCGCAGCGGAAGCACTCCTGGCTCCTGTCGACCTCCGCCTTGCATTGTGCCCTTATGTGCCCCCTCTGCAGGCATCTGAAGCACCGCAGAGGTCTAGGCTCAAGGAGCTTGACGGAGGCCGACACCCACGAAAGTTTGAGGCTGCCCGCTGCGGCAATGCAGTAGGCGGCTGCCACCGGGCACTCCACCCACATGTGCCCCACGCCGAATGGGTCCCTCACCACCCCGCCGCTGTTCTTGAGGCTGCCCCTCGGACAGCCTCCCGCCTCGGCGACCGCGCCCAACACCTCCTCAGCCGAGATGGAGTCATCCAGGCCGGAGATTTTGATCTCGGTCGTTTTGACCGGCCTGGAGACGCGAACTGTGTCCCGGCCGAGGACCTCCTCCAATTTTGTGGCGAGCGCGTCCGCCTGCGGGCCGCTGTCCGAGCCCGCAACCTCAAACATACGGGCTCCCGTGGCGCTCACGCGGAACCTTACGGCGGCGATCCCGAGGTCCGCTAGCCTTATCTTGGCCTTTGCCTCGGCGATCACCGCCACGTATGTGATGCCCTTATTTACGGCCTCCGGCGTGAGGGTAACCACCACCGCAGCCGACTTTGGGGGGGTCAGCTTGGCCGATTTCTCCTTGGCCGGCTTGCGGGGGGGGGCCTGCTTCGTCTGGCCCTTCTTCTTGGCTCCCTTTTTGACGACCACGCTCCAGGCCAGATCCGTGGGCTGGGTTGTGGCCGCCTGGTCTGCGGGTCTCGGCGCTGTTGAGGTGGGCTGTGGCTCTGCCGCCCTCTCACGGGGAGTGCCCACCGAGCCTCGTCCCTTTTTCCCCTTGGGCTTCTTTGCCCCTTTTGGCTTTTGAGCCTCCGGTCCACCAGTGTTGGCCTGGACCGGAGCAGCCTCGATCGGAGCAGAAGATGGCCCTGGGGAGATCTCGCGGACCTCGCTGGCCCGCCTGTCAGCCGCCAGGGGAGGACGATGTCGCCTCTCGGGCAGCAGCCTCTCTTCGAGTGCCTCAAGCCTGGCGCTCACCATCGCGCCCACCTGGCACAGAATGGTGCGCACCAGGTCTTCGGCGTCGGGCTTAGGCTGGTTAGGCACAGCCGCTTCGGCCTGCGGGCGCGGCCTGTCCATGCGCTCCCGCATTTCTGCAACCTCCTTTCGGAGCTGCGTGACCTCCGACTGCAGGCGGGCGTTGTCCGCCTGAAGTCCACGCGTCTCCTCCGAGGTGCAGCGGCTCTGCAGAATGGAGGCGACCTTGCCGATTTCGTCGGCGGCGTTCTTCAGGGCCCGCGAAAAGGTCCCCTTGAGGTTCCCCGACTTGACGGCGACTTTCTTGATTAAGGCGACGTTTTCTTCGATCGAGCGGCTCAACGCGGTCGCCGTCATGAAGTCGTCGCCACCCGAGGACGCCTCCGACAGGGAGAGATCTCTCGTGCGCGCCCGAAGCTCTCGGGAGGTCGCCGCCACTTCCGCCTCAGCCCTCATCTGTTCTTCCTCCCTTTCCGCTTGGATAAGCGCTAGCTTAGCCTTCGCCAGGCCAACGTAGTGGCCCGAGGTTGGCGGCCGCCCTCTCCTCTTCCTCAACGTTGGGCTCGAAACCCCATCCAAACTTATGTCCGGGTCCGAGTCGCTATTCCGAGTCCGTTTATGAGATCGCCGGGTTGTCGTTGATGCGACACTGACCATCGAGTCAGTGTCCCCATCCTCCTCGCTGCTCTCCATCATCACCTTTGAATGTTTAGCCATAGTCATTGTTGTTCCCACGAGTATGGGACGATATAGAGGTCGACCCCCGGGTGACGCCCTTTCCGGGGGCAAGGCTAGTACCCTTGCGGGCTACTGTACAGGTCGCCTGGTGTGTACAGGGTTTTTACGTCTTGTCCTGACGGGTTTTTATAGAGTTTTCCTTTCTCGCGGGCCGGCCAATCAAGGCAAGCCCTCCGCTCCGGGTCCCACTACTCCACAACGCCATTTGGTGGAGGTCGTTGCAGGATGCCCGGGCTACGGATCGCAGAGGAGCGGCGTACCTCCTCCGGTTTTGGGCGGTTATTCCCGACGACAGTGTTACCTGCCACCGGGCCCGCCGGGGAAGGGGGAAGGGGGGGTGGGAAGGAAGGGGGGAAGGATAAGGGTTTTCCCTTAAAAAGGATGGGAGTGGAAGGATGGGAAGAGGACCGAAGGGAAGGATGTGAGAGTCAGCCGCCAGCGCCGAGTGTCCACCAAAAGCTGGTGGGCACTCGGAGCCGACGTTGCCCAGGGTGCGCCACGAGGAGGCCTCTCACCTGCACCCCACCCCACCCCAACCTAACCTAACCTAACCTAACCTAACCTAACCTAACCTAACCTAACCTAACCTAACCTAACCTAACCTAACCTAACCTAACCTAACCTAACCTTTTTTTTTTTTTTTTTTTTTTTTTTTTTTTTTTTTTTTTTTTTTTATACAGGGGAAATGCTTTGCGCATACCACCGCGCCTTGGGGAAAGACGCGGTGGTTATGTGGGACTCCCTCCCGCAAACTCCCCCCCTCATATCAAAAATGAGAGGGGGCCCGGGAGGTTTACCCACTAAAACCCCTGTTTTGCCGTCGTTGTCATTCTCCGCCGGGGCGAGGGTACACTCTTTTGAGCACTCGTCACTCGCCCGGCGGTGACCGGCCTGGCGCCACGTCTAGCTGCCGCGGGTGAAAAACACCCGCGGCTACGTCGCCATTCGCGCAGAAGCGCGACCTCGCCGACTCTCTAGGAGTGGCGGGCTTCCCCTAGCCCGCCACTCGAGTCACTGTGGTTTTTTATAGAGGTTTTCTCCTCGCGGCCCAGGCCATGTATGGCCCGGGCCCCCGGACCCGATTGCTCGGGATTACGGGTTGGCCGACGGCTGGACACAAACACCAGCCGCCGCCCTTTCGTCCCCCCCCACGCTGCCGCCGGATGCCGGACAGACGCAGCGCGGGTAGGACGCCCCCCTCCGCGGCGCGAGCCGCCACTCACCTTTCACTGAGTGCCCGCGCTGCCGCCGAATGTCGGACAGACGCAGCGCGGGCACCAGTCGCCCCCCATCGTCAGCGCAAAAAGCGCCCCCCTCACACCTCGGTGGTTGCGGGGTCCGTCTCCATCACCACCGCCTCCACAGGCAGCTGGCGTGGGGCCCTTCCTCTGCCGGCTTTGGGGGCTGGCGCGTGGCACGCCTTGCCCCCCAGCAGATGGTCTGCCGGTTTGTTGGCGGCGGCGCATAACGAGCACCGCGGCTTCGCCGAGCACCCCTTCGCTTTGTGGCCAGCCACCCCGCAGCGGAAGCACTCCTGGCTCCTGTCGACCTCCGCCTTGCATTGTGCCCTTATGTGCCCCCTCTGCAGGCATCTGAAGCACCGCAGAGGTCTAGGCTCAAGGAGCTTGACGGAGGCCGACACCCACGAAAGTTTGAGGCTGCCCGCTGCGGCAATGCAGTAGGCGGCTGCCACCGGGCACTCCACCCACATGTGCCCCACGCCGAATGGGTCCCTCACCACCCCGCCGCTGTTCTTGAGGCTGCCCCTCGGACAGCCTCCCGCCTCGGCGACCGCGCCCAACACCTCCTCAGCCGAGATGGAGTCATCCAGGCCGGAGATTTTGATCTCGGTCGTTTTGACCGGCCTGGAGACGCGAACTGTGTCCCGGCCGAGGACCTCCTCCAATTTTGTGGCGAGCGCGTCCGCCTGCGGGCCGCTGTCCGAGCCCGCAACCTCAAACATACGGGCTCCCGTGGCGCTCACGCGGAACCTTACGGCGGCGATCCCGAGGTCCGCTAGCCTTATCTTGGCCTTTGCCTCGGCGATCACCGCCACGTACGTCACGCCCTTAGAGATGGCCTCCGGTGTCAGGGTGACCACCACCGCGGCCGACTTTGGAGGGGTCAGCTTAGCCGATTTCTCCTTGGCCGGCCTGCGGGGGGGACCCTGCTGTGCCTTACCCTTCTTTTTAGCCCCCTTCTTGACAACCACGCTCCAGGCCAGTTCCGTGGGCTGGGTTGTGGCCGCCTGGTCTGCGGGTCTCGGCGCTGTTGAGGTGGGCTGTGGCTCTGCCGCCCTCTCACGGGGAGTGCCCACCGAGCCTCGTCCCTTTTTCCCCTTGGGCTTCTTTGCCCCTTTTGGCTTTTGAGCCTCCGGTCCACCAGTGTTGGCCTGGACCGGAGCAGCCTCGATCGGAGCAGAAGATGGCCCTGGGGAGATCTCGCGGACCTCGCTGGCCCGCCTGTCAGCCGCCAGGGGAGGACGATGTCGCCTCTCGGGCAGCAGCCTCTCTTCGAGTGCCTCAAACCTGGCGCTCACCATCGCGCCCACCTGGCACAGAATGGTGCGCACCAGGTCTTCGGCGTCGGGCTTAGGCTGGTTAGGCACAGCCGCTTCGGCCTGCGGGCGCGGCCTGTCCATGCGCTCCCGCATTTCTGCAACCTCCTTTCGGAGCTGCGTGACCTCCGACTGCAGGCGGGCGTTGTCCGCCTGTAGTCCACGCGTCTCCTCCGAGGTGCAGCGGCTCTGCAGAATGGAGGCGACCTTGCCGATTTCGTCGGCGGCGTTCTTCAGGGCCCGCGAAAAGGTCCCCTTGAGGTTCCCCGACTTGACGGCGACTTTCTTGATTAAGGCGACGTTTTCTTCGATCGAGCGGCTCAACGCGGTCGCCGTCATGAAGTCGTCGCCACCCGAGGACGCCTCCGACAGGGAGAGATCTCTCGTGCGCGCCCGAAGCTCTCGGGAGGTCGCCGCCACTTCCGCCTCAGCCCTCATCTGTTCTTCCTCCCTTTCCGCTTGGATAAGCGCTAGCTTAGCCTTCGCCAGGCCAACGTAGTGGCCCGAGGTTGGCGGCCGCCCTCTCCTCTTCCTCAACGTTGGGCTCGAAACCCCATCCAAACTTATGTCCGGGTCCGAGTCGCTATTCCGAGTCCGTTTATGAGATCGCCGGGTTGTCGTTGATGCGACACTGACCATCGAGTCAGTGTCCCCATCCTCCTCGCTGCTCTCCATCATCACCTTTGAATGTTTAGCCATAGTCATTGTTGTTCCCACGAGTATGGGACGATATAGAGGTCGACCCCCGGGTGACGCCCTTTCCGGGGGCAAGGCTAGTACCCTTGCGGGCTACTGTACAGGTCGCCTGGTGTGTACAGGGTTTTTTCGTCTTGTCCTGACGGGTTTTTATAGAGTTTTCCTTTCTCGCGGGCCGGCCAATCAAGGCAAGCCCTCCGCTCCGGGTCCCACTACTCCACAACGCCATTTGGTGGAGGTCGTTGCAGGATGCCCGGGCTACGGATCGCAGAGGAGCGGCGTACCTCCTCCGGTTTTGGGCGGTTATTCCCGACGACAGTGTTACCTGCCACCGGGCCCGCCGGGGAAGGGGGAAGGGGGGGTGGGAAGGAAGGGGGGGAAGGATAAGGGTTTTCCCTTAAAAAGGATGGGAGTGGAAGGATGGGAAGAGGACCGAAGGGAAGGATGTGAGAGTCAGCCGCCAGCGCCGAGTGTCCACCAAAAGCTGGTGGGCACTCGGAGCCGACGTTGCCCAGGGTGCGCCACGAGGAGGCCTCTCACCTGCACCCCAACCTAACCTAACCTAACCTAACCTAACCTAACCTAACCTAACCTAACCTAACCTAACCTAACCTAACCTAACCTAACCTAACCTAACCTAACCTAACCTAACCTAACCTAACCTAACCTAACCTAACCTAACCTAACCTAACCTAACCTAACCTAACCTAACCTAACCTAACCTAACCTAACCTAACCTAACCTAACCTAACCTAACCTAACCTAACCTAACCTAACCTAACCTAACCTAACCTAACCTAACCTAACCTAACCTAACCTAACCTAACCTAACCTAACCTAACCTAACCTAACCTAACCTAACCTAACCTAACCTAACCTAACCTAACCTAACCTAACCTAACCTAACCTAACCTAACCTAACCTAACCTAACCTAACCTAACCTAACCTAACCTAACCTAACCTAACCTAACCTAACCTAACCTAACCTAACCTAACCTAACCTAACCTAACCTAACCTAACCTAACCTAACCTAACCTAACCTAACCTAACCTAACCTAACCTAACCTAACCTAACCTAACCTAACCTAACCTAACCTAACCTAACCTAACCTAACCTAACCTAACCTAACCTAACCTAACCTAACCTAACCTAACCTAACCTAACCTAACCTAACCTAACCTAACCTAACCTAACCTAACCTAACCTAACCTAACCTAACCTAACCTAACCTAACCTAACCTAACCTAACCTAACCTAACCTAACCTAACCTAACCTAACCTAACCTAACCTAACCTAACCTAACCTAACCTAACCTAACCTAACCTAACCTAACCTAACCTAACCTAACCTAACCTAACCTAACCTAACCTAACCTAACCTAACCTAACCTAACCTTTTTTTTTTTTTTTTTTTTTGTTGACGTGGTGGGAAACCCATTATGAGTTCGACCCCCGCCCTGGGAGAGACGGGGGGATATGTGGGGCTCCCGCTCGCAAACTCCCCTCCTCATATCAAAAATGAGCAGGGGCCCGAGGGTATACCCACCAAAACCCACCACGGCGTATTTCCGCCTACCGGTTCGTTGGACACCCACGGTACCCGCCTAAGCATTACCCGCGGGTGCCCACCGGTCCTCGCCCCAGCCGAAGCTAGGGGCGCCCTCTCCGATGGGGAGGCCGAATACGCACGGCCATCCCCTATCCTCTTGGTGACTCGTTGAAAGGCGAGCGGGGGACTCCCATCCCCCGCCCGCAGTCACCGGGGGGTCAGGGCAGCGGGCCTCAGCCGCCCCTTAAGACCCCCCTCCTCTGTGGGACCCCCGGTGCACCGGGGGCCCACGGCGTACGGCGGCATCCGGCCCTCATTGCCAGACGCCGCCTGCCGCCCCTCTGGCGTTTTTTATAGAGGTTTTCTCCTCGCAGCCCAGGCCATACGTGACCCGGGCCCCCGGTCCCGATTGCTCAGGATTACGGGTTGGCAGACGGCTGGGCATAAAAACCAGCCGCCGCCCTCCCGTCCCCCCACGCTGCCGCCGGATACCGGACAGACGCAGCGCAGGTGGGACGCCCTCCTCCGCGGCGCCAGCCGCCCCTCTCCCCCGACTACGTGCCCACGCTGCCGCCGGACTCCGGACAGACGCAGCGGGCACGAGTCCCCCCCATCTCCGGCGCGAAGCGCCCCTCCTCACCACCGACTACGTGCCCACTGCCGCCGGACTCCGGACAGACGCAGCCCGGGCACGAGTCCCCCTCTCCGGTGGCTATAGCCACCCCTCATTCGCGCTGTGCCGCCGCGCTGCCGCCGAATATCGGACAGACGCAGCGCGGGCATCAGTCGCCTCCGCGGCGGGCCTCAGCCGCTCCGACACCTACCACCATAGGTGCGGTGGCGCTATTGCGCCCCTCCCCACGCGGCGCGAGCCGCTCCGATCCCCACCGGCAGCAGGTACCCAGGTGCAGAGCCGCGAGCTCCCCCTTTCGGGGTATCCGGTTGCCCTGGCCTACCCCGCCTTGCGGGTTACGGTGCGGCTTCGCAGCCGCCCCCTCCCGAACGGCGCGAGCCGCTTCGATCCCCCACCGGCAGCAGGTACCCAGGTGCAGAGCCGCGAGCTCCCCCTTTCGGGGTATCCGGTTGCCCTGGCCTACCCCGCCTTGCGGGTTACGTCGCGGCTTCGCAGCCGCCCCCCCTCCCGAGTGGCGCGAGCCGCTTCGACCGCTTCGACCCCCGCACGGAAGCAGGACTCCGGATGCATATGGCGGATCCCTCATTGACCCGCCTGCAGAGCCGGTAGTCCTTACGGGTTACGTCGCGGCTTAGCGGCCGCCCTTCCCGGTGTTGAGATCAGCCGCCGGCCCAAGTGTGGTGGCACTCGAAACCGACGTTGCCCAGGGTGCGCCACGAGGAGGCTCTCAACCTGCACCCCAACCTAACCTAACCTAACCTAACCTAACCTAACCTAACCTAACCTAACCTAACCTAACCTAACCTAACCTAACCTAACCTAACCTAACCTAACCTAACCTAACCTAACCTAACCTAACCTAACCTAACCTAACCTAACCTAACCTAACCTAACCTAACCTAACCTAACCTAACCTAACCTAACCTAACCTAACCTAACCTAACCTAACCTAACCTAACCTAACCTAACCTAACCTAACCTAACCTAACCTAACCTAACCTAACCTAACCTAACCTAACCTAACCTAACCTAACCTAACCTAACCTAACCTAACCTAACCTAACCTAACCTAACCTAACCTAACCTAACCTAACCTAACCTAACCTTTTTTTTTTTTTTTTTGTTTTACAAGGTGGAAAACGCTTTGCGCGTTCGACCCCCCGCCTTGGGAGCGGCGGGGGGGATATGTGGGACTCCCTCTCGCAAACTCCCCTTCTCATATTAAAAATGAGAAGGGGCCCGAGAGGTATACCCACTAAAAACCACCTTGGCGTGCCCTCTCTCCGGTTTTGTTGGGTGTCGTGGCACCCGCACTAGGCATTCTCCACGACACCCACCGGTCGCCCCAGCCTCTGCCGGGGCTTCCCGCGCCGATGGGGGGGTGGCCGGTCACGCTTGGCCATCCCCCAGACCGCCTTGTGACTTTTCGCGGCGGGCGGAGTCTCCCAAACTCCGCCCGCAGTCACTGGGGGTTACGACGAGCGAGCAATGAACTGCCGCCGTCTCACCCCCGGCCGTCTACGCCGGAGGGGATGCGCGAGTGGATTCTCCTCGCGCTCCCGCTCCGCGGTCTCCTTCTGTGACATAACGGTTTCACAGAAGGAGACCACTGCCTCCCAGGACCTCTCGCTGCTGAGCATCGCAGATATGATGCTGTGCAGCGAGAGGTCTGCCCGCTGTATTGCCTGTGCCATGAGGCTCCGCTCCGCGTCCCAACGACTGCACACCTGTAGGGTGTGATCGGCTGTGTCGTCGGGACCTCCGCACTCATGGCACAGCGGGCTCGGCTCCCTCTTTATGTTGTGCAGGTGATGGCCGAAACTTCCATGTCCGGTCAACACCTGCACGAGCCTAAATGTCGTCGCGCCGACTGCCCTCTCACACCATTGGTCCATCACTGGGAGGATCGCCCCCACGGTGCGAGTCCCGTAGGGGGCGTCCTCCAGGACGGACTTCCATTTTTCCCGCAGTCGGCGCGCCGTCATCCTCCGGGAGGCCTCTACCTCCTCAGGGTCCGGGCGTTCTCCTCTTGCCCGGGCCCTGGACCTGACCGCGTAGGTGTCCGCCTGCACCTCCGCATCCAGCTCCCACGGAGGGGTGCAGGCGAGGAGGCAGGCCGCCGCGTGGCCCACCGAACGGTACGCCCTCACCATTCGTTGGGCCACGATCCTCTGTGGCCCCCTTAGGTGAGCCCTGTTTCGGGCGGACAGTTTGTCCGCCCAGATGGGGGCTCCGTAGAGGGCCATGCTCCTCACAACGCCGGCGTACAGCCGCCGGCACGAGGAGCTCGGCCCAGCGATGTTGGGCAGCAGTCTGCCCAGTGCCATGGCGGCGCTCCTGATTCGGGGAGCTAACTTTTTGAAGTGCTCCCCGAAGTCCCACCTGCGGTCCAGTGTTAGCCCCAAGTACTTGATGTGGGGCTTTATCTGGACCGCATTACCCTCCACAGTGAGCGCCGCGTTGGCGGGCAGCTGCCAATGCTTGCCCCGCCCCCCGAAGACTATTGCCTCGGTCTTCGGGATGGCCACCGCTAGGCCGAGCTCCCTTATGCGGCCGATCGCCTGGCCGACCTCGCCTTCCGCTTCGGCGAGGGTCTCCTGCAGGCTGCTTCCGCGCACCGCCACCATCGTGTCGTCCGCGTAGCAGACGACGAGTGTGCGCGGAAGCAGCTCCCCTCTTATTGCCCGGTCGTACCCCAGGTTCCACAATAGGGGGCCGAGCACGGAGCCCTGGGGTACGCCGCAGGCCATCCTCCTTTCCCCCCTTTGCCCGTCCTTGTTTTCATAGAGCACTACTCTGTCCGTGAGGTAGTGCTCCATGATTTTCCTCAGGTAGTGGGGCACTCCGTGATGTCGGAGTGCCCCACTTATCGCCCCATAGGGGAGGGTGCCAAACGCGTTTGCGATGTCGAGAGACACCGCGACGACACCCTCCCCCCTGCTCGACGCGTCTTCGCTGAAGTTCCTCAGACACTTCAACGCGTCGAGCGTAGACCGTCCCTCCCGGAACCCGAACTGTCTTTCTGACACGTTCGGGCCGGCGGTCTCCAGGTGCTGCTGGATCCGGTGGGCCAGGATGCGTTCTAGCACTTTCCCGGCCTCATCCAGCAGCACGATGGGGCGATAGGCGGACGGGCAATCGGCGGGCCGACCATCCTTTCGGAGGAGGCAGAGCCGCCCCTCCTTCCACACCCTCGGGAACCTTCCCTCTCTCAGGCAGTCGTCGAGGATCTGCCTGAAGCGGTCCCCGAGGTGTTTTAGGGCGGCTGTGAGGACTCGACCGTGTACCCCGTCTGGGCCCGGGGCTTTTTTACAGCCCCGGAGTCGGTCCATCACTCTTTCGAACTCGTCGTCGCTTATTGGTGCGACGACGAGTTCGGCCTCCTCTTCCGTTGCGGTGTCGGCCGCCGTCGGGGGGAGAAACGTTGGGGCTGCTGGAAACAGCCCCTCTACGACCCTCTGCAGTAGGCGGGGCTCGAGGGAGTCCATGGGGGGGGCGGTGCGCAGTTTGTCGCGCACCATCTTGTATGGCCTCCCCCACGGATCCCTGTCCAGGGTGGCCAAGAACGAGCAGTATGCCTCGTCCTTGGCCTTGGCGATTGCCACCTGGAGGGCCCCCTTTGCCTCTTTGAGGGCCCTGTGGAGCCCCGCCTCTTCCTCGGGTGTGTGCCGCCTGCGCCTACAGTGCTGGTAGGCGCGGCGGGCACTGTTACTGGTGGTCCGTAGTGTGGCTATGACTGTGGACCACCAGTACACCTCTTTCCGGGCGGACAGGCGTCTGGCCCGAGGCATGGCCGCGCCGCATACCCTCTGTAATGCGGCGCGGAACCTTGCCGCCCTTACTTCCACCCCCAGTTCGGGGGGTGGGGCGGCGTTCCATGCCTCCTCCATGGCCGCCTCGTCCGCCCTTTCTCTGTCCAGGTGGGGCAGGGACCACCTGGGGAACTTCGGTTCCCCCCTTCCCCCGCCCCTTGTTCCCCCCCTTGAGGTGGGCGGCGGCTGGACGCCATTCTTGGAGACCCTCATCCTGATATATAAATGATCGGAGAGGGTCTCGACGTCCTCCAGGACGCGCCAGTTGGAGACGCGCGCGGCAATGGCAGGGGTTGCGAACGTGATGTCCACAATGGACCCCCCCTGCCGCCGCACGCACGTGTTGGCGCTGCCCTGGTTCAGGACGACCAGTCCTGATGCCGCCACCCAGCCCTCGAGGGCAGCCCCCCGGGGGTCTGTGATGGGGGATCCCCACGCCGCGCTCTTGGCGTTCAGGTCCCCCATGACCATTATCTGAGACGGGGCAGCTCTCAATACTACCCCGCTCAGGACCCCCAGGAACTGTTCGAACTCGCGCAGCGGCCTGTTGGGGGAGAAGTACACCGCTATTATAACGGTGTTGTTCCCCCATTTGGCCGCCACGTAGCCTGGGCCGCCCTCTATCTTCGATATGGGGGGGAAGTCCCCGACCGCCGGCACCGCGATGGCCACCATTCCGTCCGGCGCCCCGGCCCAATATTGAAGGGGCGGGACGGAATAGGGCTCCGCGATCACCGCGACGCCAATACCCCACTCCACCATGTGCTGCGCAAGCAGGTCTTGCGCTCTGGCGGAGTGGTTGGCGTTCACCTGCAGGAAGTCCAAATGCCGGTGTACTGGCATTTAGACTTCCATGCGGTTGTCCTCATTGTTGCCGGCGGCCGTGGTCGCTGGTGTGGGGCGGGGGGGGCGGGCGGGCCTTAGCCTCACCTCCCTACCTCTAACTACCGGGGGGGAGCATTTAGCTCCGCCCATAACGTGGCCTGCTGGGAGTTTAGCGTGGTGGCAGACTGCGCACCACGCTTTTTCCTCCCAGCACGATTTGGCGAGGTGCCCCTCTTTGCCGCAGCGGAAGCACTGTCGGCTGCGGTCTATGTTGGAGGGGCACAGCTCCCTCGTGTGGCCTATCCCCATGCACTTGAAGCAGCGCATGGGGGAGGGTCCAGCTGCTGTGACCCTGGCGGACGCCCAGCCCACCAGGATCCGGCCACGCTCTATTAGGGCCTTGGCCGCCCCCACTGGGCACTGGACCAGTGCCGATCCAGTGCCATCGTACAGGGGGCGGATACCCCCTACCTTGATGTTGGCCTCGTTGCAGGCCCCTTCTTTAGCGATGGCCGCCGCCAGCGACTCCTTAGTCGCTGACTCGTCCAGCCCGGAGACTAGGACGGCGGCCATCTTTTGGGGGCGGCTGATGGTGGCCACATCGCCTACAATGGCGATGAGTTTTTCGGCCAGCGCATCAGCCGCCCGGCCGTTATCAGCCCCGGGGATTTCTATTACTCGTCCCCCCGTCATGGACTGGCGCACCTTTACGTGCTGCAGGCCCACATCTCCAAGGCTTAGGCCGTTGATGGCCTTGGCCATGGTGGCCTGCAGCGTGGTGGCGGTGGTGAGGTCTTTCCTCATTGTAATTACCACCGCCGCCGTTTTGGGTACTTGCAGCGCCTTTTTGGGCGCTGCTTTTTTGACGGGGGGCTTCTGGGCGGGGGAGGCGGGTTGGGCCTTGCCCTTCCCCTTCCCCTTTCCTTTCCCCTTATGGGTCACTGTTGCCCAGGTGTCTATCTGGGGTTGAGTGCCCGAAGGTCCCGGCTCCGTTCCTGAGGCCACGGGGGCGGCACTCTTGGCCGCGGGTGGCTCGCGTGGCACTTTGGCCGCCTTGCGCGCCTTGGGGGTCTTGGCCTTTATGGGCCGACCGTCTCCCAATCTTGCCCTTTCGGGCTCTCTAATGGGGGCCGGCGGTGCTGCCGGTCTCTCCGACCTCTTTTTATCGGCCGCTAGGGGGGGCCGAAGAATTGGCTCCGCTGGGAGACGCCTGTTCAGCTCCTCTATGCGGGTATTAATCATCCCGCCTAGGGAGGTGAACAGGTCTCTTTTTAGTTCACCCATGGCCTCCGTCAGGTCCACTGCGCTGATTTGCAGGGTCTGGGGGGCCGCCGGGGCCGGGGTCTCGTATACCGGTGGGGATGCCGGTTTGGGTAGTGGTCCGCGGTTTGAATATTCGGACCGCACCGCCTTTATCTCATCCATGCATTGGCTGAGTTGTTGCCGCATCCTCTTGTTATCCGCTTTGAGGATGCGGATCTCCTCACTCTCAGCCCTGGCTGCTTCTGCGGTGTGGGTGGCGTCCAAAATAGTGAGGCAGGCTCGGTTTATATTGGCCCACACCGTCCCCTTAAGGTGTCCCGAGATGCGGGCTTCCTTCAGGATGGATTGGGCCGCTTGGCGGGCCGCCTCGAGTGGGTCCACTTGAACCGGGTCGAACTCCCCGATTTTGGGCTCACTCTCCTTCCTCTTTTTACGCAGGACCGGGAAATCCTTTAGATATTCCGCGGCCGTGCTTAGGTTCGTCTCCGGACGAGTTAGGTTAGGCTCCTCCGTTTTCCTCTCTCCTTCTTTCCTCAGCTTGATCGCCAATCGTGCGTACTGCAGCCCGGGTTTATTCCTGCGAGCAGTGCACATTTTGGGCCTGAACTCAGGCCTCGGGTCGTCCTCTTTATCGTCCCGGCCTCTCTTTTTTGTTTGAGAGGAGAAATATTCGCTTAAGAATATCTCCTCGTCGTCGGAAGAGAGGTCGTGGTTCCTCTGTGTGGGGGGGGGGGGACCCCCTCCCTTCGCGGATGTGGCCTTTGAGGCCTCGTCCATCTCGTCACCGAGTATGGACGAATTCTGACCACCAGGGCCAAAGTTATGGGTGGGAGAAGGCGTTAGGGCAGATCGGTCAAGTACGTGTCTGCCCTCGACTTTCCCATACAATTTATAGATTTGCCCCTGATTTTTTGCAATAGCAATAAAAAAGTTTTTGGGCCCGTTTTTGACCCCCTTCCCGGGGTCGTAGGTTCCCGCAGAAAATTTCGAAAAATAGAGCTCCGCGAGCTCTTTCCTTCAAGACTTTGACCTTCGCCAGAAGGGCTAGGGTCCCAAAGTTACGGGCGGTGAAAGTTTTGATAAAAATTATCGAAAGTTTTCCCTCGTCCGAAAAAGTCAACTTTCTTAAAAGTTTAATAACTTTTAATCCCTTCGATGGATGTTTACAAAATTTGCTCCACACGAAACTAGACTATTGCCGCTATCTTCCAGCCCTAAGAAGGGCTCTAGTCGATAACGGCAACACGTACCAAATTCGGAAGCAAAAATGTAAACAAACCAAAACAACAAATCCAATCGAAAAACAACAAAAACCAAAATAACAAAGCCAAGTCAGGAGATAGTGCAGATACAGGTAATAATAACGAATGAGCAAAGCAGAAGTCGTATGTATTCCAAAAATCGTCACGATCGTCCCAGAAAGTAGTCCTCACCTAACCTAACCTAACCTAACCTAACCTAACCTAACCTAACCTAACCTAACCTAACCTAACCTAACCTAACCTAACCTAACCTAACCTAACCTAACCTAACCTAACCTAACCTAACCTAACCTAACCTAACCTAACCTAACCTAACCTAACCTAACCTAACCTAACCTAACCTAACCTAACCTAACCTAACCTAACCTAACCTAACCTAACCTAACCTAACCTAACCTAACCTAACCTAACCTAACCTAACCTAACCTAACCTAACCTAACCTAACCTAACCTAACCTAACCTAACCTAACCTAACCTAACCTAACCTAACCTAACCTAACCTAACCTAACCTAACCTAACCTAACCTAACCTAACCTAACCTAACCTAACCTAACCTAACCTAACCTAACCTAACCTAACCTAACCTAACCTAACCTAACCTAACCTAACCTAACCTAACCTAACCTAACCTAACCTAACCTAACCTAACCTAACCTAACCTAACCTAACCTAACCTAACCTAACCTAACCTAACCTAACCTAACCTAACCTAACCTAACCTAACCTAACCTAACCTAACCTAACCTAACCTAACCTAACCTAACCTAACCTAACCTAACCTAACCTAACCTAACCTAACCTAACCTAACCTAACCTAACCTAACCTAACCTAACCTAACCTAACCTAACCTAACCTAACCTAACCTAACCTAACCTAACCTAACCTAACCTAACCTAACCTAACCTAACCTAACCTAACCTAACCTAACCTAACCTAACCTAACCTAACCTAACCTAACCTAACCTAACCTAACCTAACCTAACCTAACCTAACCTAACCTAACCTAACCTAACCTAACCTAACCTAACCTAACCTAACCTAACCTAACCTAACCTAACCTAACCTAACCTAACCTAACCTAACCTAACCTTTTTTTTTTTTTTTTTTGTTGACGTGGTGGGAAACCCATTATGAGTTCGACCCCCGCCCTGGGAGAGACGGGGGGATATGTGGGGCTCCCGCTCGCAAACTCCCCTCCTCATATCAAAAATGAGCAGGGGCCCGAGGGTATACCCACCAAAACCCACCACGGCGTATTTCCGCCTACCGGTTCGTTGGACACCCACGGTACCCGCCTAAGCATTACCCGCGGGTGCCCACCGGTCCTCGCCCCAGCCGAAGCTAGGGGCGCCCTCTCCGATGGGGAGGCCGAATACGCACGGCCATCCCCTATCCTCTTGGTGACTCGTTGAAAGGCGAGCGGGGGACTCCCATCCCCCGCCCGCAGTCACCGGGGGGTCAGGGCAGCGGGCCTCAGCCGCCCCTTAAGACCCCCCTCCTCTGTGGGACCCCCGGTGCACCGGGGGCCCACGGCGTACGGCGGCATCCGGCCCTCATTGCCAGACGCCGCCTGCCGCCCCTCTGGCGTTTTTTATAGAGGTTTTCTCCTCGCAGCCCAGGCCATACGTGACCCGGGCCCCCGGTCCCGATTGCTCAGGATTACGGGTTGGCAGACGGCTGGGCATAAAAACCAGCCGCCGCCCTCCCGTCCCCCCACGCTGCCGCCGGATACCGGACAGACGCAGCGCAGGTGGGACGCCCTCCTCCGCGGCGCCAGCCGCCCCTCTCCCCCGACTACGTGCCCACGCTGCCGCCGGACTCCGGACAGACGCAGCGGGCACGAGTCCCCCCCATCTCCGGCGCGAAGCGCCCCTCCTCACCACCGACTACGTGCCCACTGCCGCCGGACTCCGGACAGACGCAGCCCGGGCACGAGTCCCCCTCTCCGGTGGCTATAGCCACCCCTCATTCGCGCTGTGCCGCCGCGCTGCCGCCGAATATCGGACAGACGCAGCGCGGGCATCAGTCGCCTCCGCGGCGGGCCTCAGCCGCTCCGACACCTACCACCATAGGTGCGGTGGCGCTATTGCGCCCCTCCCCACGCGGCGCGAGCCGCTCCGATCCCCACCGGCAGCAGGTACCCAGGTGCAGAGCCGCGAGCTCCCCCTTTCGGGGTATCCGGTTGCCCTGGCCTACCCCGCCTTGCGGGTTACGGTGCGGCTTCGCAGCCGCCCCCTCCCGAACGGCGCGAGCCGCTTCGATCCCCCACCGGCAGCAGGTACCCAGGTGCAGAGCCGCGAGCTCCCCCTTTCGGGGTATCCGGTTGCCCTGGCCTACCCCGCCTTGCGGGTTACGTCGCGGCTTCGCAGCCGCCCCCCCCTCCCGAGTGGCGCGAGCCGCTTCGACCGCTTCGACCCCCGCACGGAAGCAGGACTCCGGATGCATATGGCGGATCCCTCATTGACCCGCCTGCAGAGCCGGTAGTCCTTACGGGTTACGTCGCGGCTTAGCGGCCGCCCCTCCCGGTGTTGAGATCAGCCGCCGGCCCAAGTGTGGTGGCACTCGAAACCGACGTTGCCCAGGGTGCGCCACGAGGAGGCTCTCAACCTGCACCCCAACCTAACCTAACCTAACCTAACCTAACCTTTTTTTTTTTTTTTTTTTTAGACAGGGGAAATGCTTTACGCATACCACCGCGCCTTGGGGACAGACGCGGTGGTTATGTGGGACTCCCTTCCCGCAAACTCCCCCCCTCATATCAAAAATGAGAGGGGGCCCGGGAGGTTTACCCACTAAAACCCCTGTTTTGCCGTCGTTGTCATTCTCCGCCGGGGCGAGGGTACACTCTTTTGAGCACTCGTCACTCGCCCGGCGGTGACCGGCCTGGCGCCACGTCTAGCTGCCGCGGGTGAAAACACCCGCGGCTACGTCGCCATTCGCGCAGAAGCGCGACCTCGCCGACTCTCTAGGAGTGGCGGGCTTCCCCTAGCCCGCCACTCGAGTCGCTGTGGTTTTTTATAGAGGTTTTCTCCTCGCGGCCCAGGCCATGTATGGCCCGGGCCCCCGGACCCGATTGCTCGGGATTACGGGTTGGCCGACGGCTGGACACAAAAAGCACAGCCGCCGCCCTTTCGTCCCCCCCCACGCTGCCGCCGGATGCCGGACAGACGCAGCGCGGGTAGGACGCCCCCTTCCGCGGCGCGAGCCGCCACTCACCTTTCACTGAGTGCCCGCGCTGCCGCCGAATGTCGGACATACGCAGCGCGGGCACCAGTCGCCCCCATTGTCGGCGCAAAAAGCGCCCCCCTCACACCTCGGTGGTGGCGGGGCCCGTCTCCATCGCCACCTCCACAGACAGGGGCTGTGGGGCCCTTCCTCTGCCGGCTTTGGGGGCTGGCGCGTGGCACGCCTTGCCCCCCAGCAGGTGGTCTGCCGGTTTGTTTGCGGCGGCGCACAAGGAGCACCGTGGCTTCGCCGAGCACCCCTTTGATTGGTGGCCAGCCACCCCGCAGCGGAAGCACTCCTGGCTTCTGTCGACCTCCGCCTTGCACTGAGCTCTTATGTGCCCCCTCTGCAGGCATCTGTAGCACCGCAGAGGTCTAGGCTCAAGGAGCTTGACGGAGGCCGACACCCACGACAGATTGAGGCGGCCCGCTGCGGCGATGCAATTAGCGGCTGCCACCGGGCACTCGACCCACATGTGCCCCACGCCGAAAGGGTCCCTCACCACCCCGCCGCTGTTCCTGAGGCTGGTCACGGGGCAGCCGCCCGCCTCGGCGACCGCGCTCAAAACCTCCCCGGCCGAGATCGAGTCGTCCAGGCCGGAGATCTTGATCTCCGTCGTCTTAACCGGCCTGGAGACGCGGATTGTGTCCCGGCCGAGGACCTCCCCCAATTTGGTGGCGAGCGCGTCGGCGAGTGGGCCGCTGTTCGGGTCCGCAACCTCGAACATGCGGGCCCCGGTCGCACACACTCGGAAACGTACGGCGGTGATCCCGAGGTCCGCTAGCCTGATTTTGGCCTTTGCCTCGGCGATCACCGCCTCGTACGTCACACCTTTTTCGACTGCCTCCGGCGTGAGGGCGACCACTACCGCAGATGATTTGGGCGGGGTGAGCCTCGCCGGACCTTCTTTGGTCGGCTTGCGGGGAGGACCCTGCTTTGCCTGGGTCTTCTTTTTTCGGCCCTTCTTGACCACCACGCTCCAGCTCTGCTCCTCAGGTGGGGTGGGCTGGGACTCGGCTGCCCTCTCGCGAGGGGTTTGGCCTTTCTTTGCCGGCTTCTTCTTCGGCATCTTCGCCCCTTTTGGCTTTGGAGCCTCCAGGCCACCGGAGCCAGCCTCGGTTGGGGCAGATGATGGCCCGGGAGTGATCTCGGGGGGTTCCTCCGTCCTCCTGTCCGCTGCCAGGGGAGGGCGATGTCGCCTCTCGGGCAGCAGCCTCTCCTCAAGTGCCTCAAACCTGGCGCTCACCATCGCGCCCACCTGGCACAGAATGGTGCGCACCAGGTCCTCGGCGTCGGGCTCAGGCCGGCTAGGCACAGCCGCTTCGGCCTGCGGGCGCGGCCTCTCCATGCGCTCCCGCATTTCCGCAACCTCCTTCCGGAGCTGCGCGACCTCAGACTGGAGGCGGGCATTGTCCGCCTGCAGGCCACGCGTCTCCTCGGAGGTGCATCGGCTCTGGAGGATTAGGGCGACTTTCCCAATCTCGTCCGCCGCGTCCTTCAGGGTTTTGATGAAGCCACCTTTCAGGTTCCCCGACGTGACTGCGACTTTCTTTATTATGGCGACATTATCCTCTATCGCGCGGTTCAGCGCGGTCGCCGTCATAAATTCGTCCCCATCTGAGGACACCTCCGACAGGGAGAGATCCCTGTGGCGAGCCCGAATCTCTCGGGAGGCCGCCGTCACCTCCGCCTCGGCCCTCTGCTGCTCGGCCAATCTCTCTGCCTTAGCGAGCGCCAGCTTGGCCTTTGCCAGGCCCACGTAGTGGCCCGTGGTTGGCGGCCGACCTCGCCTTTTCCGCGTCGTAGGGCTCGCGACCCCATCCAAGTCTGGGTCCGAGTCGCTGTTCCGTGTCCTTTTATACGTATGCCTGTTCGTTGTTGATGCGACACTGACTATCGAGTCAGTGTCCCCATCCTCCTCGCTGCTCATCATCATTTTTCGGGTTGAGTTGCCATGTTCCATTTTTGTTCCCACGATAATTGGACGAAAGGGTGGTCGACCCCCGGGTGACGCCGTTCCGGGGGCAAGGCTAGTGCCCGTGAGGGCTACTGTGTATTTCGCCCGGTGTACACAGGGTTTTTACGTCTTGTCCTGACGGGTTTTTAGAGAGTTTTCCTTTCTCGCGGGCCGGCCAATCAAGGCAAGCCCTCCGCTCCGGGTCCCACTACTCCACAACGCCATTTGGTGGAGGTCGTTGCAGGATGCCCGGGCTACGGATCGCAGAGGAGCGGCGTACCTCCTCCGGTTTTGGGCGGTTATTCCCGGCGACAGTGTTACCTGCCGCCGGGCCCGCCGGGGAAGGGGGAAGGGGGGGTGGGAAGGAAGGGGGGAAGGATAAGGGTTTTCCCTTAAAAAGGATGGGAGTGGAAGGATGGGAAGAGGACCGAAGGGAAGGATGTGAGAGTCAGCCGCCAGCGCCAAGTGTCCACCAAAAGCTGGTGGGCACTTGGAGCTGACGTTGCCCAGGGTGCGCCACGAGGAGGCCTCTCACCTGCACCCCAACCTAACCTAACCTAACCTAACCTAACCTAACCTAACCTAACCTAACCTAACCTAACCTAACCTAACCTAACCTAACCTAACCTAACCTAACCTAACCTAACCTTTTTTTTTTTTTTTTTTTTTTTGTTGACGTGGTGGGAAACCCATTATGAGTTCGACCCCCGCCCTGGGAGAGACGGGGGGATATGTGGGGCTCCCGCTCGCAAACTCCCCTCCTCATATCAAAAATGAGCAGGGGCCCGAGGGTATACCCACCAAAACCCACCACGGCGTATTTCCGCCTACCGGTTCGTTGGACACCCACGGTACCCGCCTAAGCATTACCCGCGGGTGCCCACCGGTCCTCGCCCCAGCCGAAGCTAGGGGCGCCCTCTCCGATGGGGAGGCCGAATACGCACGGCCATCCCCTATCCTCTTGGTGACTCGTTGAAAGGCGAGCGGGGGACTCCCATCCCCCGCCCGCAGTCACCGGGGGGTCAGGGCAGCGGGCCTCAGCCGCCCCTTAAGACCCCCCTCCTCTGTGGGACCCCCGGTGCACCGGGGGCCCACGGCGTACGGCGGCATCCGGCCCTCATTGCCAGACGCCGCCTGCCGCCCCTCTGGCGTTTTTTATAGAGGTTTTCTCCTCGCAGCCCAGGCCATACGTGACCCGGGCCCCCGGTCCCGATTGCTCAGGATTACGGGTTGGCAGACGGCTGGGCATAAAAACCAGCCGCCGCCCTCCCGTCCCCCCACGCTGCCGCCGGATACCGGACAGACGCAGCGCAGGTGGGACGCCCTCCTCCGCGGCGCCAGCCGCCCCTCTCCCCCGACTACGTGCCCACGCTGCCGCCGGACTCCGGACAGACGCAGCGGGCACGAGTCCCCCCCATCTCCGGCGCGAAGCGCCCCTCCTCACCACCGACTACGTGCCCACTGCCGCCGGACTCCGGACAGACGCAGCCCGGGCACGAGTCCCCCTCTCCGGTGGCTATAGCCACCCCTCATTCGCGCTGTGCCGCCGCGCTGCCGCCGAATATCGGACAGACGCAGCGCGGGCATCAGTCGCCTCCGCGGCGGGCCTCAGCCGCTCCGACACCTACCACCATAGGTGCGGTGGCGCTATTGCGCCCCTCCCCACGCGGCGCGAGCCGCTCCGATCCCCACCGGCAGCAGGTACCCAGGTGCAGAGCCGCGAGCTCCCCCTTTCGGGGTATCCGGTTGCCCTGGCCTACCCCGCCTTGCGGGTTACGGTGCGGCTTCGCAGCCGCCCCCTCCCGAACGGCGCGAGCCGCTTCGATCCCCCACCGGCAGCAGGTACCCAGGTGCAGAGCCGCGAGCTCCCCCTTTCGGGGTATCCGGTTGCCCTGGCCTACCCCGCCTTGCGGGTTACGTCGCGGCTTCGCAGCCGCCCCCCCTCCCGAGTGGCGCGAGCCGCTTCGACCGCTTCGACCCCCGCACGGAAGCAGGACTCCGGATGCATATGGCGGATCCCTCATTGACCCGCCTGCAGAGCCGGTAGTCCTTACGGGTTACGTCGCGGCTTAGCGGCCGCCCCTCCCGGTGTTGAGATCAGCCGCCGGCCCAAGTGTGGTGGCACTCGAAACCGACGTTGCCCAGGGTGCGCCACGAGGAGGCTCTCAACCTGCACCCCAACCTAACCTAACCTAACCTAACCTAACCTAACCTAACCTAACCTAACCTAACCTAACCTAACCTAACCTAACCTAACCTTTTTTTTTTTTTTTTTTTTTTGTTGACGTGGTGGGAAACCCATTATGAGTTCGACCCCCGCCCTGGGAGAGACGGGGGGATATGTGGGGCTCCCGCTCGCAAACTCCCCTCCTCATATCAAAAATGAGCAGGGGCCCGAGGGTATACCCACCAAAACCCACCACGGCGTATTTCCGCCTACCGGTTCGTTGGACACCCACGGTACCCGCCTAAGCATTACCCGCGGGTGCCCACCGGTCCTCGCCCCAGCCGAAGCTAGGGGCGCCCTCTCCGATGGGGAGGCCGAATACACACAGCCATCCCCTATCCTCTTGGTGACTCGTTGAAAGGCGAGCGGGGGACTCCCATCCCCCGCCCGCAGTCACCGGGGGGTCAGGGCAGCGGGCCTCAGCCGCCCCTTAAGACCCCCCTCCTCTGTGGGACCCCCGGTGCACCGGGGGCCCACGGCGTACGGCGGCATCCGGCCCTCATTGCCAGACGCCGCCTGCCGCCCCTCTGGCGTTTTTTATAGAGGTTTTCTCCTCGCAGCCCAGGCCATACGTGACCCGGGCCCCCGGTCCCGATTGCTCAGGATTACGGGTTGGCAGACGGCTGGGCATAAAAACCAGCCGCCGCCCTCCCGTCCCCCCACGCTGCCGCCGGATACCGGACAGACGCAGCGCAGGTGGGACGCCCTCCTCCGCGGCGCCAGCCGCCCCTCTCCCCCGACTACGTGCCTACGCTGCCGCCGGACTCCGGACAGACGCAGCGGGCACGAGTCACCCTCCTCCTCGGCGCAAAGCGCCCCTCCTCACCACCGACTACGTGCCCTCTGCCGCCGGACTCCGGACAGACGCAGCGCGGGCACGAGTCCCCCTCTCCGGTGGCTACAGCCACCCCTCATTCGCGCTGTGCCACCGCGCTGCCGCCGAATATCGGACAGACGCAGCGCGGGCATCAGTCGCCTCCGCGGCGGGCCTCAGCCGCTCCGACACCTACCACCATAGGTGCGGTGGCGCTATTGCGCCCCTCCCCACGCGGCGCGAGCCGCTCCGATCCCCACCGGCAGCAGGTACCCAGGTGCAGAGCCGCGAGCTCCCCCTTTCGGGGTATCCGGTTGCCCTGGCCTACCCCGCCTTGCGGGTTACGGTGCGGCTTCGCAGCCGCCCCCTCCCGAACGGCGCGAGCCGCTTCGATCCCCCACCGGCAGCAGGTACCCAGGTGCAGAGCCGCGAGCTCCCCCTTTCGGGGTATCCGGTTGCCCTGGCCTACCCCGCCTTGCGGGTTACGTCGCGGCTTCGCAGCCGCCCCCCCTCCCGAGTGGCGCGAGCCGCTTCGACCGCTTCGACCCCCGCACGGAAGCAGGACTCCGGATGCATATGGCGGATCCCTCATTGACCCGCCTGCAGAGCCGGTAGTCCTTACGGGTTACGTCGCGGCTTAGCGGCCGCCCCTCCCGGTGTTGAGATCAGCCGCCGGCCCAAGTGTGGTGGCACTCGAAACCGACGTTGCCCAGGGTGCGCCACGAGGAGGCTCTCAACCTGCACCCCAACCTAACCTAACCTAACCTAACCTAACCTAACCTAACCTAACCTAACCTAACCTACCTACCTACCTACCTACCTACCTACCTACCTACCTACCTACCTACCTACCTACCTACCTACCTACCTACCTACCTACCTACCTACCTACCTACCTACCTACCTACCTACCTACCTACCTACCTACCTACCTACCTACCTACCTACCTACCTACCTACCTACCACCAACCTACCTACCTACCTACCTACCTACCTACCTACCTACCTACCTACCAACCTACCAACCACCTACCTACCAACCTACCACCTACCTACCTACCTACCTACCTACCTACCTACCTACCTACCTACCTACCTACCTACCTACCTACCTACCTACCTACCTACCTACCTACCTACCTACCTACCTACCTACCTACCTACCTACCTACCTACCTACCTACCTACCTACCTACCTACCTACCTACCTACCTACCTACCTACCTACCTACCTACCTACCTACCTACCTACCTACCTACCTACCTACCTACCTACCTACCTACCTACCTACCTACCTACCTACCTACCTACCTACCTACCTACCTACCTACCTACCTACCTACCTACCTACCTACCTACCTACCTACCTACCTACCTACCTACCTACCTACCTACCTACCTACCTACCTACCTACCTACCTACCTACCTACCTACCTACCTACCTACCTACCTACCTACCTACCTACCTACCTACCTACCTACCTACCTACCTACCTACCTACCTACCTACCTACCTACCTACCTACCTACCTACCTACCTACCTACCTACCTACCTACCTACCTACCTACCTACCTACCTACCTACCTACCTACCTACCTACCTACCTACCTACCTACCTACCTACCTACCTACCTACCTACCTACCTACCTACCTACCTACCTACCTACCTACCTACCTACCTACCTACCTACCTACCTACCTACCTACCTACCTACCTACCTACCTACCTACCTACCTACCTACCTACCTACCTACCTACCTACCTACCTACCTACCTACCTACCTACCTACCTACCTACCTACCTACCTACCTACCTACCTACCTACCTACCTACCTACCTACCTACCTACCTACCTACCTACCTACCTACCTACCTACCTACCTACCTACCTACCTACCTACCTACCTACCTACCTACCTACCTACCTACCTACCTACCTACCTACCTACCTACCTACCTACCTACCTACCTACCTACCTACCTACCTACCTACCTACCTACCTACCTACCTACCTACCTACCTACCTACCTACCTACCTACCTACCTACCTACCTACCTACCTACCTACCTACCTACCTACCTACCTACCTACCTACCTACCTACCTACCTACCTACCTACCTACCTACCTACCTACCTACCTACCTACCTACCTACCTACCTACCTACCTACCTACCTACCTACCTACCTACCTACCTACCTACCTACCTACCTACCTACCTACCTACCTACCTACCTACCTACCTACCTACCTACCTACCTACCTACCTACCTACCTACCTACCTACCTACCTACCTACCTACCTACCTACCTACCTACCTACCTACCTACCTACCTACCTACCTACCTACCTACCTACCTACCTACCTACCTACCTACCTACCTACCTACCTACCTACCTACCTACCTACCTACCTACCTACCTACCTACCTACCTACCTACCTACCTACCTACCTACCTACCTACCTACCTACCTACCTACCTACCTACCTACCTACCTACCTACCTACCTACCTACCTACCTACCTACCTACCTACCTACCTACCTACCTACCTACCTACCTACCTACCTACCTACCTACCTACCTACCTACCTACCTACCTACCTACCTACCTACCTACCTACCTACCTACCTACCTACCTACCTACCTACCTACCTACCTACCTACCTACCTACCTACCTACCTACCTACCTACCTACCTACCTACCTACCTACCTACCTACCTACCTACCTACCTACCTACCTACCTACCTACCTACCTACCTACCTACCTACCTACCTACCTACCTACCTACCTACCTACCTACCTACCTACCTACCTACCTACCTACCTACCTACCTACCTACCTACCTACCTACCTACCTACCTACCTACCTACCTACCTACCTACCTACCTACCTACCTACCTACCTACCTACCTACCTACCTACCTACCTACCTACCTACCTACCTACCTACCTACCTACCTACCTACCTACCTACCTACCTACCTACCTACCTACCTACCTACCTACCTACCTACCTACCTACCTACCTACCTACCTACCTACCTACCTACCTACCTACCTACCTACCTACCTACCTACCTACCTACCTACCTACCTACCTACCTACCTACCTACCTACCTACCTACCTACCTACCTACCTACCTACCTACCTACCTACCTACCTACCTACCTACCTACCTACCTACCTACCTACCTACCTACCTACCTACCTACCTACCTACCTACCTACCTACCTACCTACCTACCTACCTACCTACCTACCTACCTACCTACCTACCTACCTACCTACCTACCTACCTACCTACCTACCTACCTACCTACCTACCTACCTACCTACCTACCTACCTACCTACCTACCTACCTACCGCCCCTCTTTCCACACCCTCGGGAACTTTCCCTCCTTCAGGCAGTCGTCCAGGATCTGCCTGATACGGCTCCCGAGGTGATTCAGGACGGCTGTGAGGACGCGACCGTGGACCCCGTCTGGGCCCGGGGCCCTCTTGCGGCCCCGAAGTCGGTCCGTCGCTCTTTCGAACTCGTCGTCGCTTATTGGTGCGACGACGAGCTCGGCCTCCTGCTCCGCTAGGGGGTCGGCCACCGTTTGGGGAGAGATCGACGGGGCTGGTGGGAACAGCCCTTCGATCACCCTCTGTAGGAGGATGGGCTCCAAGGAGTCCATGGAGGGGGCGGTGCGCATTTTGTTGCGCACCATCTTGTACGGCCGCACCCATGGGTCCATATCCAAGGTGGCCAAGAACGAGCAGTGTGCATCGTCCTTGGCCTTGGCAATCGCCACTTGGAGGGCCCTTTTTGCCTCTTTGAGGGCCCTGTGGAGCCCTTCCTCTTCTGCCGGCGTGTGCCGCCTGCGCCTGCAATGCTGGTAGGCGCGGCGGGCACTGTTACTGGTGGTCCGCAAGGCTGCAATTTCTGCGGACCACCAGTATACCTCCTTCCGGGCGGACAGGCGTCTGACCCGGGGCATGGCCGCGTCGCACACCCTCTGCAGTGCGACGCGGAACCGTGCCGCCCTTTCTTCGACGCCGAGGACGGAGGGTGGGGAGGCACACCATGCCTCCTCCATTGCTGCCTCTTCCGCCCTTTCCCTATTTAGGTGGGACAGGGACCACCTTGGGAACTTTGGTTCCCGTCCGCCCCGGCCCCTAGTTCCCCCCCTTGGGGTGGGTGACGGCTGGACGCCATTTTGGGAGACCCTCATTCTGATGTACAGATGATCAGAGAGGGTCTCGACGTCCTCCAGGACACGCCAGTTATTGACGCGCGCGGCTATGGCAGGGGTCGCGAACGTGACGTCCACGATTGACCCCCCCAGTCGCCGCACGCAAGTGTAGGCGTTGCCCTGATTCAGGATCACCAGTCCCGATGCCGTCACCCAGTCCTCAAGGGCAGTCGCTCGGGGGGTCGTGATGCGGGAACCCCACGCCGCGCTCTTGGCGTTCAGGTCCCCCATAACCATCACTTGAGTCGGGGCAGCTTCCTAACTACCCCGCTCAGGACCCCCAGGAACTGCTCGAAGGCACGTAGCGGCTTGTTGGGGGAGAAGTACACCGCCACTATCGTGGTGTCACTCCCCCATTTGGCCGCCACATATCCCGGGCCGCCTTCGATCCTCGTTAGGGGGGGGAAGTCCCCGACCGCCGGCACCGCGATCGCCACCATTCCGTCCAACAGGGCACTGGACTAGGGCCGATCCAGTGCCGTCATGTTGGGAACGGATGCCCCCCACCTTAATGTGGGTCTCACTGCAGGCCCCGGCTTTGGCTATGGCCGCCGTCAGCGACTCTTTTGTCGCTGACTCGTCCAGTCCACTGATCCGGACGGCGGCCATCTTCTGCGGGCGGCTGATGTGGGCGACGTCGCCCACAATGGCTAGCAGTTTTTCTGCTAGCGCATCCGCCGCCCGCACGTTGTCTTCCCCGGGGACCTCAATCACCCTGCCCCCCGTCATCGAAGTCCGCACCCGGACGTGCTGCAGGCCCACCTCTTCCAGGCTCAGGCCATTAATGGCCTTGGCCATGGTGTCCTGCAGCGTGGTGGCGGTTGTGAGGTCCTTCTTCATGGTGATCACCACCGCCGCCGTCTTGGGAATTTGCAGCGCCTTGGGCTTTGGCGCTGCCTTCTTAACGGGGGGCACCTGGGCGGGGGCCTTGGCCTTGCCTTTTCCTTTCCCCTTGTTTTTGCGGGTCACCGTCGCCCAGGTGCCGGTTTCCATTTGTTGGCCTGAGGGTCCCGGACCCTCGTCTATAGTCGCCGGAACAGTTGCGGCTGCCGGGACGGTAGTTTTGGGGGCTTTGGGAGCCTTGGGGGCCTTGGCCTTGGGGACCTTGGCCTTTTGGGGCCGGCCATCTCCCAGTCTGGCCCTTTCAGGTTCCTTTTCTGGGGCTGACGTGGCCGGTCCTGCCGCCTTTCTTTGGTCGGCCGCCAACGGGGGGCGGACGAGGGGCTCGGCCGGGAGGCGCCTGTTCACCTCCTCTATTCTCGTATTTATCATCTCCCCTAGGGAGATGAACAGGTCCCTCTTTAGCTGCTCCATGGCCTCAGTCAGGTCCGCCACGCCGAGCGGGTGCGGTGGAGGGGCTGGAGTCTCGCGTTCGCGCTCGATCTCCGTACGCACCGTCTCGCGGGTCCTCTTTACTTCACCTTTGGCATCGGAGTAGGCGGTGCGGACGAGCTTCAGGTCCTTTTCCAGCTGCTCAAGGCGGACATACATCTTCATGTTCTCCTCCCTGAGCATTCGGATTTCTTCGATTTCGGGCCTGTCAGCGTCGACTGCTGCCGAGGTCGGGTTGGTCATTGTTTTTGGCAGCCCAGCTGCTCCTTTCCTCTTGGAGCGGAGCTCCGGGAAGTCCTCCTTCCCTTTTTTGTGGAAGAATGAGGCGGCGGAGATTTCCGGCTCCGGGAGCGAGGGCGAGGGCTTCGTTCTTGCCGAGGTTGCACCCGTGTAGATGCTCAGCGGTTTACCCCGACGGAAGGTGCTAATCTTTGGCACGCTCTTGGGCCTCGGATCTTCCTCCTCTTCTTCCTCATTTTCGTTGTGCCCCCTCTTTTGGGGCAGCGAAGTCGTCACAGCCACCAGCTGCACGTCATCCTCCGAGTCCGAGTCGGGCTTGGACTCTTCGGCCCAATCAAAGTATTTGGACGTCACCCGCTCGTCTCTGCCTGCCCGTGTTTGTACTCTTGCCACGGCAGGCGTCTCCATTTCCTCCTCCTCTTCCGTCCTCCTTTCCTCACCTTTATACATATTTACAACACTCTTATTAACATTCGTCATTCTTTGCTTTGTAAGTTCCTCGATGCACAGTTCTCTTTGGCCGTACCTAGTTCTGCCACTCCGTTACGGTGGTCAGAACTAGGACGTTTCCAGGGGACGCGACGTGGACGCAAGAACTGTGGGGGGTCCCCCACCTACCTACCTACCTACCTACCTTACCTATTGTAGTAACTTTATTTTGTTTGTAGTAACATAATTTGGTTTGTTGCGGCGCAACTTTCATTTGTAGTGACTTTATATCGTTTGTAGCAGCGCCTATTTCGTTTGAAGTAACATAAATTCGTTTGCAGTGACGATAATTTCTTTTGTAGTAAGTTTCTATCGTTTGTAGTAGCGCTAATTTGGTTTGTAGTAACTTGGTTTCGTTTATAGTGGTGTTAATTTCGTTTGTAGTGCCCGGGCATTAGGGCCATGAAGATAACTCTTAGTAATAGAATGGACTATGCATAACCTAAATAATAACCCTACCAACATTCAAATTAATAATCACAACATTGCACACGGTTGCAGAAACAACACCAAAAATAATATTAATATAATTCAGTGCAACGTAGCACACAGTCACCCAGCTCACAATGAGCTCATACGGTATTTTCCATAGCAAATAATATACAAATCATCCTCCTCTCCGAACCATACACTAATCAGGACCAAAAAGTCAGCAACATCCCCAACTACAACATCCATCAATTCCACTCCAATAGAGATATAAAAGACTGCATCATAGTAAGAATAGACCTGGGGGAATTCTCGGGGAACCGGAATTCTCCACATCAAACATAGCCACCATCAAACTCTGCACCACCCAAGGACCCATTCTGGTCACCAGCGCATACATAGAACCTAGAGTGGATCAACAGGGCACCATAGACAGATAAGAGTGCCTCCTTAAGCAAGCACGTGGAAGGAGCCATCTGATCGGAGGGGACTTTAATGGTTGGCATAAAAATGAGGAACTCTTCTATCAAACAAACGAGGACATGAAGTCATCAACCTCGCCATCGTTAACAACCTCTCACCATGCAATGTAGGCTACAAAAACACCTTCGAAGCGGTCACACATGGATCCTTCAGAGGATAAATAATCGACATCACCTTGGCATCTGACACGTTACTTCGAAACATTCACAACTGGGAAGTGGATGAAACCGCCTGCCCACTCTCCGACCATCATGCAGTCCGGTATTCACTCAAACTCGGCCAAGAAACATTGATCCATAAAAACAAACCATCCTCCACCTTCAAATACAACACTGCAGCAGTCAAGGACTGGAACCCAATCAGCAAAGAATTCGCCTCCGAATTAGAAAAACAAAACATCACTTTCACAGACATACCATCACACAACGAACCACAGCTTGAAGAAATAATCAACAAAATCACAACAACCGTACAGTCAGTATGCAACAAAAGATTCAAACGCCCCACCAAAAGAGATCGAAACTCGGCATGGTGGCCTGAAGAGCTCTCTGAACTCAAAAAACAAGTTATCAAACATCACACATTTAAAAAAATAGAAAATTACCCTTGGAATCCGCCATATGCGAAAAAAAAAAAAATACGTTACAAATACATGAGCACTCTAAGAAATACTCTAACAAATAACTTCAGGGACTTCTGCAATGCTCAAGGTAAGGACGATGTATGGTCACTCACCAATAAGATCATGAAACAAGGACCACCAGCACTACCTCCAACCACCATAAAAAAGGAAGATGGTACATACACGACAACTGGCCAAGAAACAGCTGAGGAGTTTCTTCAAAAATTCTACCCGGATGATCACGAAGATACGACAACCATTTAAAAAGAAGTCCGAAGCAACACGCTGAACCCCCCGGACACCATCAACGAACCCAACTTCAGCGAGGATGAGGTTCCAAAGCAATTAAGGAAATGAATCCTAACAGAGCACCAGGACTCCATCACCTCATTTCAGACATATGCCAAGCACTTATCACCTCGTCACCCACATTAGTTACTTCAATTTTCAACAGATGCCTTGAACTTGGTTATTTTCCTACTAAGTGGAAAACAGCTCAAATTAAAATCATACGTAAATGGGGAAAACTGACTATAACACAACGAAATCTCATTAACGCACTCGGCAAACTACTTGAAAAAATCATTACCAAAAGATTAACATATTACCTAATTAAAAACAAACTCAGCAATTCCAAACAGTACGGCTTCAAAAAACAAAACTCCACCATCGACGCTCTCTACAGAATCACCAGTAACATCCGAGACCTGAAAAGCAAAGGCAAACAAATAATCGCTGTCTCGCTGGACATCAGAGCAGCGTTCTACAACGCATGGTGGCCTGCTATACTCCATAGACTCAAAATACTTAAATGCCCCAATAACATATACAAGATACTACAAAAATACCTAAGCCTCAGAAGAGCCTCAGAAACATAGCCGACGGCGGAGTAGGCAAAATCCTAACCAGAGGGTGCATACAAGGATCAGTATGCGGACCCACACTCTGGAACTTAATCCTTGACGAGCTACTAGATACCGAACTACCTGAAGGATGCGACATCCAGGCGTTCGTGGACGACGTCTTCCTGCTGGCAAACCATGATGATTACAAGAACCTACAAGCCAACGTCAACCTAGCTCTTAGCAAAATTACAGAATGGGGCACTAAAGTTAAACTATGTATATAGAATTCGGCAGGGATAAAACCATAGCCTTTACTCCCAAAGCCCACAAGGCTAAAATAATGATAAAGGGACACCAAATAGAGTTATCAAACAAAAACCTTAAATTTATAAAACACACTCAATACGCAATAGACAAATTATTTGTGCTTGGATATTTTAATGAAAAACTTATTATTAACGTAAAAAAGCAATTAAAATCCTATTAGAACCGATCTCGATTTCTACACGGACAAAGTCGCGGATAAAAGTTAGTAAGAACTACAATATTTTACCTTTATTATTTGCAGATGACCTAAAACTAGTTTTGGAAATAAACCACAGCGCAGATCATAGCTTACTACAGCAGGATATCGATAGGATCTTAGCGTGGAGCCAAGACAATAAGCTGTACTTCAATGTGGCCAAGTGCTCCGTACTATCGTTGAGCCGAGCACAAGCACCGAGCCAGTATCAATATGTCATGGATGGGTTGCCGTTAAAGCGGGTCACGGAGGTAAGAGACCTGTGCCTTTACCAGTGAGTTTGTAACGTACGTACTCGCTAGCGACGGCGTAAAACATTTCTATGGCAAATATGTACAGCGCCACTAGCGGTCACCTAAAGAACTAAAATCGATAGTACGAGTCGATAGGTAAAAACCTATCGAAATGTAAACACTAGCGAGTAACGTTTTTTATCCTTTGCTATAGAAATTAAAACTCACTAAAAAGAAAAAATAATTGCTTTATTAGACTACTTAAAAGTCAATCAAATTATTACGATAATATAATGTAGTTACAATTATCTTTGGAGTCGGTTTCAGCCAACGTAGGCTTGTAACTACATACATAGTTATAGGTGAGATGTGCTTGTGTCGCACGCGCGACTTTACCAGGCGAGAGGCGAATGCGGGGCCGCGGCGAGAGGAGAGCTGTTAAATGTGTTTAATTATTAAAGTATTCTCGTATTATTATTGCTAGGTATATTGTAGTGTTTCCTTGGCTGACACCGCCTCCAAAAAAAAACAATAATTGTAAGTACATTATATTATCGTAATAATTTGATTGACTTTTAAGTAGTCTAATAAAGCAATTATTTTTTTCTTTTCAGTGCGTATTAGTTTGTTTTGGAATAGTTTATTTTTGTGATGTCGGTTTTTTTTTTGTTAAAATTTTTGTTTTTTTTTTAGATTTTTAGTGAATCTGAAGTACACTAACATTTTTTTCTGAATATGGGTAGACCTACTAAACGTGATTACTTAAGGTGTATTATGTATGCCTACACATTTAAGGATTTTCCTCAATTTTCTCAGGATTCCATCATCAGGTCTTTTTGTAATGATCATGGGACAATCTGTGAAGTCTACCCTTTTATAAATCGAAATCGGTTGGCATGATATTGAGTTACTCGTTCATTTGTCGCACACATACTTAATGCTAATTTTAGACTTATATGGTTTTCTCATGGATGCCGTTGTCAAAACTAGACCAAATTGAAATGGGACCATTCGGGAAGCACCAGCTTTCAAATAAAAAAAGAATCATTAAAATCGCTTCGCCGTCGAAAGTTATTTAAAAGTAATTAAGTTAAAAAAAATACAGACGAATTGAGAACCTCCTCCTTTTTTGAAGTCGGTTAAAAAACAAATTAATGTTACAACGAATACTAAACAAATTCCTTAGGTTTTTATATATGAAGCAGTATGGCGTGTTCCCACTTTGTTTGTTTAGGAATGGTGGGATATTACAGACTCGAAGGAAGAAGCGAGGTAGCTCTTGCCACCTACAGACTAATGCGCGGTAAAATGCACAATCCGGATATCTTAGAGACGGTTCAGTTATGCGTTCCGGATGAGTACGTGGGGCGTCGCCGACGGCCGCCGCTGCTGGCGGTGCCTCATGGGCGCACTAACCTGCTGCAGCGCGCACCGCTCGTGCGCGCGCTGCGTCTGCTCAACACGCTGTCTGACCAAATTGATTTGTTCTCATGTTCACTGGACGAACTCACAAAGGCTGCTTATTACCTCTGCAGTACCTAAATTAGTTGTATTTGACTGTAGACGAAAACAATGTAATATGGGAATAGTATAGATTAGATATAAGATAGATAATAAGATCAACTACTCTGTCGCATTAGGCTTGCCTGTTAAGATAGACGTAAGTTTCATGGTTAATAAATAAATCTGTATTAAAGGCAAGCAACTCCTTACCACTAATGTTTTCGTTATTCAATGAGAAGTAATCTATAAAATATGCATATCACACGTATTGAGTCCATTGAAAAATCAGTTCAGCCATTTGTAGCAGTGTCTATAGTGTTCAATGAAACAGATATCATTCTATGAGATTTCGATGTACCAACATTCATTTCATTAAGGCAAAGGTTATGCGCAATGACATGAAACCACTGTAAAGAACTACGCTAGTGAAACCGCAGAGTGATTATTAATTTCCTTATTAATAGGCGAGTCAGTAGAAAATTTCACATTGTGACTTCTGCATCAGATGTCGCGAAGGGGTAACGAATGGAAAGGCAATTCAACAAGCAAACAATTTATTTATTTTCAACAACGTTTTCCACTGTGTGGCTGGCTGGCAGTGTTCAAACGAACTCGTCAGGGGCGCGGCGAGCGGGGCGGCCACGGGCGGGCGACACGGGGGCTGGGTCTGGCAGGGCGGGGGGTGTGGAGGGGGGGAAGCGATTGACGTCAGAGCGCTCCAGGTGTGGGTACGAGGGCATGGTGAGCACCCCGCACGTGTTGGAGGGGCCCTGCAGCCGGATGTAGCCACCGTCGCCCCACTTCGAACTCCAAGAGTTCTTCAATACGAAGTATGGCTCCTTCCTGTGCTCGCCCCAACCGACCGCTAGCACTGCATGGTTACGTTTCTTTATCTTGGCGCTGAAAACACATTATAGCTTTGATTAAATAACCTTTTTTTATCATGTCTATACGAGTGTTGATATGGCTGAAGGTACAGAAGCAGTCAAACTCATTAAATGATGGTAGGGTTCAAACCCGTGACCTCGAGGGTAGTCAAAATTCGTTTGGTTCTTTCTTAGCTCGTAACGAGAGGAGACTGCAGAGCAACAAGGATATGTACTGGGTTGTAATGTACGGAGTGTACTGGTAGGGCACTGGTGGGGTACTGGTGGGGTAGGTAGGTACTGACCATCGATCGTCGTAGAGGACGCCTTTCTTGTAGTTAGTGAAGCTGTCGGTGGTGGAGTCCACGATCACGACAGTGGGCGAATGCCGCCGGATGGCCACCTGAAGCAACACCAAATAACATAAGAATTTATAAAGTATTCTTCATTTCGTGGGCATAGTTCTTGCCAAACCTCCTAATCAATGAAATGATACAGAAATATGTTACACTCCTAAAAGGGAAATGAGTAACATGAGAGCTTTTATATTTCGAATTCCTGAAAAGTGATCGAGGCTGTATGAGGTATTTGCTACGCTTTGCTGTGCTAGGCTACGCTACGCCTGGCTTTGCTATGTACTGTACCTTGAGCGCGTCCACGCTGAATTTGGTGACGTTGACGTGCGCCGTGATGCGCGTGACGGGCGGCACGCGCGCCTCCATGCACGTCGCCACCTGGCACATACACAATATTAGTATGATGTAAAATGAAAATGAAAATATTTTTATTCAAATAGGCCTTTACAAGCACTTATGAATAGTCTGACTCTAATACCGGTTCGGAAGGTTGTTTTTTTACTGAGAAGAGCCGGCAATAAACTCAGCAATTACTCTTTTAAAAAAAAAAACAAACTTAGATTTATTACATAAAATATTATTTAGTCTCATTGACAATACCTGTGTGTTATGGCAATATTGCAGAATTATTTAACAATAATATAATATTATAAATATCTAATTAAAAAAAAATACAAACAAACTAAAGCCGACCAGCCCCCACAAGCAGCACCTGTTCACAAGTATGACGCATGTGGCAGCCATCGCCCTCCTCGCCATATTGTAGGGAGTGAGCGACCCGCCACACGACGCCGCCACAAGCAAAGGCATTAAAGCGAGCATGACTAACTTAAGTTTGAAGCACATCAAAAAAAAAATTATGAATTTTAGAATACACACTGTGACCATAACATGTTCAAAGTTATAGATAAATTTACATTGCATTCAAATAAAAAATAAATCATACCATACAACAATACATTTACATCCAGGCACTATTATCATTTAAATATTCATTTATGTTGTAATAAGCCTTTTTTACCAATACAGCTTTAATATGATCCTTAAATTTTTGCAAGGACAAATCTAAAGTCGATGCAGGGATTTTGTTATAGAAGCGCGCACCTAGTCCCAGAAATGAACCTTGTACTTTTTGCAGTCGATAAGCAGAGGTCACGAGTTTGTGCTTATTTCTAGTATTTATTGAGTGCATATCACATTTTTTAGCAAAATGACTAATGTTTCGATGGACAAATACTATGTTTGCATAAATGTACTGTGATGCAACTGTAAGTATTCCTATTTCTGCAAACTTATCTCTAAGGGAAGTTCGAGGACCCCAATTATACATAGCTCGCACCGCCCGCTTTTGCAAAATAAATATAGTTTCTATATCAGCAGCTTTGCCCCAGAGCAAAATGCCATAGGACATAACACTATGAAAATAACTAAAATATACTAATCGTGCTGTATCTACATCTGTTAGTTGTCTAATTTTTCTCACTGCGTAAGCTGCCGAACTGAGTTTTCCCGCAAGGGATGATATTTGGGTACCCCACTGAAGTTTTGAGTCTAAAGTAATTCCTAAAAATACTGTAGATTCAACTAGATTGAGAGCTTCATTATTTATCATTAAATTACAGCCTACTTTTCTCACATTGGGTAACGCAAATTTAATACATTTAGTCTTCTTTGCATTCAAAACTAGATTATTTACTGTAAACCAATTTAATACCTGGGCCAATGCACCGTTTAAATCGTCATAGTTTGATTTCAGTCTATCAACACTAAAAATCAGTGAGGTGTCATCAGCAAACAGTACAATTCCACAGGTATTTTTAACATAAAATGGAAGGTCATTAATGTAAATTAAAAATAAAAATGGACCTAGGATTGAGCCCTGCGGTACACCCATATGCACGGAAGAACCAGACGATTTGACCCTATTTACATCAACACTTTGAATTCTCTTCCCAAGGTACGATTTCATCATGTCAAGTGCCATACCCTTTACCCCATAATGACGTAACTTACGGATTAGTGTGTCATGATCGACACAATCAAAAGCCTTAGATAAGTCACAGAAAACACCAATGACATTTTGTGACTTCTCCCAAGCTTTAAAAATATTTCTTAAAAGCGCCACGCCAGCGTCAACCGTAGAACGACCTTTCGTAAAACCATACTGCTGACTATGTAAAAGTTTGTTTAAATTAAAGTGAGTAAGCAATTGGGATAAAATAATCTTTTCAAATACTTTACTAAGGGCTGGCAAAATGGAGACGGGCCGATAATTAGAGGGGTCACTAGGATCTCCAGTTTTGAATAGCGGTATAACTTTACTATATTTCATCAAATCCGGAAATTTACCTGAATCAACGCATCTATTGAAAATCAGAGCTAAATGGGGAGCGATAGTATCTACAATCCCCTGTAAGACCGTAACAGACATATCCCATAAATCGCCAGTGCGTTTAACTTTTAAACTTTTAAAAGCTTTAAGTATGTCGTGAGGTGTTATATGCTTAAATTTAAAACACTCATCACATACAGATACATTGCTTTTCAAGATTAATTCCGCGTCTGTTGGTGAGGAATTTAAGGAGCTCGTTGTAGCTATAGGTATATCACTAAAGAAGTTATTAAATGCATGTGCTATTTCACTATCTTCACTTATAACTTTATTATTAATGTTTAATTCAATGCGTTTATTATGGTGTTTAGACTTTCCACTTTCAGAGTTAATAATGTTCCAAGTAGTTTTTACTTTATTGGTTGATTGATTTATTTTATTTCTTAAGTAAATAGATTTAGCAGAAGCACACACTTTTTTAAAAAGTTTAGAGTAATTTTTTATATATAGTATGAAATTTTGATTTTGATTATATTTTTTCATACCATACAGCTCATACAACATAGCTCTACTTTTATAAATCCCAACGGTTGCCCAATCGTTAAACTTAATAAAATGTTTATTTTCACTAAAGGTTCTTGGCTTAAAATTATTATCATATTCTTTTCTTATAAGATCGAATAGTTCATTATAAAGACTATCTGGTTCTTCATGTGACATATCAATGGAAACAATATTTCTACTTACAGCGTTTTTGAAACGGGCCATGCGACTTGAGGTAATAGGCCTACATGTTATATTACGACGGCTAATGTAATTTTCATCTAATAAAACTACCTTTTGACCACAATGATCTGAAGTCAACTCACTGATTACAGATTTTTCAAGTACATCACAGCTGCAGAACACATTATCGAGGCAAGTGGCAGATGTTGCCGTGATTCTAGTTGGTTCACAGAATAAATTATTGAGATTAAACGATTTAAACAAATTAATTAATCTAACTGTTGTAGGCGAATCTACTAACAAATTTACGTTAAAATCACCACATACTATTGTGGTCTTATTACAGGTTTGAGCTTTCTTAGGAGCATCTTCCACAACTAATTCAAACAAACTAAAGTCACCAAGAGGGGGACGGTACACGCAAACTATAACAAATCGTTCAAGTTCCACACATGACAGTTCGACAGTGCGTTCGATAGATAAATCCACAATGTCTTTGCGATCCTTACATTTAATATTACTTGAAACTAAAATTAAGCTGCCACCGTGTATAGCTGATTTTCTAACAAACGCACTCAATAATTTAAAATTAGGAATATTGAGCAATAGCTCATGGTTTTTATACCAGTGTTCAGTTACACAAAAAACATGTACATTATGATATTCCAGAAATAGTTCTATTTCTAATTCCTTGCCAGCTAGCCCTTGTATGTTCTGATGTACAATATTTAAATGATTGAGCCTAGCCTTTGTCGTTTCTGAAAACCCTCCCCAGGTACCTCGTTATCACCAATAACGATAGGCACAATATCCCCGATCAAGCTACTAGTAGCTTTGTTATAAAATGTAATATTACCGGCTAACAATGTAGCGATATGTCGCTTAAACTTAAGAGGCAGATAAAGAGTATCTTTTGTCAACTTAAAATTAGTTATAAAATTATTCATGTCAAAATAAAACATGGCGTCACTATGACGGTGAATTAAATTATAAAGTGTCATATTCAAATCATGTATGTGCCTATTCTGTTCCTGAGTTAACATATTGGAATAAGGAAAGGCACACAAAACAAATTTACATTTGAACTGGCTGTGTAAGTCAAGCAACCTATTAAAAGTATTTACAATAACTCTAATAATAATATATATCCTTATCCTCGGTTTGCGTAGGTAGCTATCCTGTACCTTTTCTAGATATGGGGTGTACTCTTCCTCGGCGGGAAGCCCGCGGTCACGAACGTAGTCGTACGCGCTCGTCGGCCACGTTGGTTTGCAGCCGTGACCTCCGTATCTGCGTAGAGCATCCAAACTTTGTTTAAACCACCCCGAAACCATTATGTATGATTCAAAAAATAAAATATATCTCCTCGGTTTATCTCACGAAAAAACAACAAACTAACACGGATGTCGACAGAATACCTACAAATAACAATAGCAATAGAAAGCTAAACTGGCCAGTCATAGTATTTCGCTAACAATAAACGACAGAGCTAATCTGATCGTAAAGGTGATCGTGCAAGTAACGGCGGTGCGTATAGGTACTGACGGATGTGCGCAGTCGACGAGGCTCTGCTCGCTGAGCGGCACGAGACGGCGCGTGCGCACGAACAGCGCGCCCTCCACCGCGCCTGCCACCGCGAATGCCCAGCACGAGGCGCACGACACGCCCTGGACTGAAACATCGATGCATATGTTCTAGCAAGTTTGTCCACATCGAAACAAATTAATTTAACAATGAGAATAAATCGACAAGTTTGCCTACACTTGACGGGTGTGACGGCACCCCGCGGTCGCCAGTCGAAGGCCCGCGGCAGACGGTCGCGCAGTGCGGCGAGCTGGTCCCGCGAGTGCGGGAAGCTCTCCGCCGGGAACCCGTCGAGGCCGGGCTCGGCGCCGGTGAGCGCCGCTCTCTCCACGCGCAGCCGATCGCCGAGGAAGTTCACGCCGAGCTCGAAAGTGCCACTCTGCCGGTTGCCGGCGCGCACGAACCGCGCGTTCTGGACCAGCACGTTCTTGCGCACTGCCTCCTCGCTTTCGTCAACGTAGCGACGCTCGTATTTTGATTTAAACCTGTTAACCGTATTCATGAGTTCGATGACGTCTTTATATACCTACATAGTTTCGTGTCAACCGTGTGTATTTTACCTTTGCAGTGCGGCGTCGTATCTGAGGTCGCGATGCGGCCCGGTGAACTCGCGCAGTGGCTCGACGCGCGCCAGCTGGTCCGTCTGCTCCACCATTTCGCATGCGTCGTCTTGGAAATGACAATGGGAATAATATATAATGGTATGTACTGAAGCATAACATAATCACAATTTAAAAAATCTATTAAGAACTTATTTATTTATTTAACTTCAATTAAATACAGAACCAATGCGAACACGTAAACCTACCGAGATCTATTTTAAACATCTCCGGGTCGTGCTGCTTCGGTATCACTTTGGTGTAGTGGTGCACGTAATTGTCGCAGTTAGCGCCTAGTACTGAGCTGTCTACATTCACGGAGTACCTGCGCGCACAAGCATTCAAACATGAGAGGTCGTCCAGGTCGTGAAGAGCAGAGTGATAGAGTACCAGACGGAGAGGTGCGAGCTCGCTCACCGGAGTGGCGTGGCCGTGTAGTTATCTGAGGAGCGCAGTAGCAGCAGCTCGTGTCGGAAGACGAGCGCCTCCCCCCGCGCGCCACCAAGTTCGCCGCTCCGACCCGACACGGTATGCCGCCACACTTCAGCGCGACCCTCATTTGTCTCTGTGTAATCTGCAACAATTAGGTAGGTAAAGAAGAAATTCGAATTTTACTCGGGCCGCTTTCGGTGCCCAGCAGCTCACCGTGGAAGGAGAACAGTTGCAGATCGGGCAGCGCGGGAAGAGCGCGGTCCGCGGGGTCGGCGCTGCGTGGTGCGGTCACGGAGCATACGCGGACCTCGCGCTCGCCCGTGCGGTCGACGCGCACCTGCGATATACATAAACCTCACATCAACACATCGGTATTGACATTATATATGTATAAAGTCCCGTGCTTGCCGAGCAACGGGGACTTACCTCGACGCCTTGCACGCGGCCGTCGGACTTTATCAGGCGATACGTAGAACTCGCGCCGTGGTGGAAGTCCACGCGAGCCGCACCACTCGAAGAATCCCACCTGTTGCAGAGTAAACGCTATCATACTATATATCGCGACTTATTAATGAATAACGATGTATTGCTTCTTTACGCACCACACGGTGTAGGGTTCGGTGTAGTCAGCGCGAAATACGGTGAGTTTTCCTTGTAGCTTCAGGGAGCGGTCGAAGCGGGGGCGCTCCGGTCCGCCGCGCGGTAACTCCGGAGTGGGGGGCGCGGTAGCGGGTTGCGAAGGCGGGGATGTCGGTCGCCGTGACGCCGGCACCGGCGTCTCATATTGCTGGTAGCGTCGGATGGGTTCTCCGCGGGGCAGGAATCGACTAGATCCACTTCTGCTCGAGAGATGGATGGATGGTTGTACATCGTTGTTTGGTAACTGAGTGTTCAGAACTGCATTGCGCTTCAGTTGTCGGAGAACCGAGGATTCAACGCCTCCCAACAACTGGACCGAGGGTAGCTGCACAGTGGGTAGTTGCAACGAGAGCGACGCGTCGGCGAATTGCGGCGGTGGAGTGGAGCCCACTCCGTTTCCGAGCTCGATGTCCTGGAGGTCACCGTGGTCAGCATCGTCACCGTCGACATCGCTGTCGCCGTATTCGGGGATCAGGACCGGGGGCAACTCCGGAGCGGTGGGCTGCTGCGCGCGGAACAATTCCACCAGGTGTTGCGACGAATCTGTGCGCACCACAATGAAAATCGTGATCACTCACTCGATACGTAATTAGTTTTTAGCACCCATTTACGGACGCCGAACGAGATAAGTATGGACTCACAGACTGGTGGAAACTGCGGCACGCGGTCGTCGGCGTCGTGGCGGGGCACGGGCACGGGGCGACGCGGCGGCAGCGCGGGCTCGTCATGGTCTCGCACGTCCTCCACTGGGTAGCTCTCGTCTGCCAGCTTCACCTCATTGTATGTGGGTTTGGGGGGTCGCGATGGACGGCGGCCGCGTTGCCGAGAAGGCCCACGCCTTCCTCCTGACACAGGCCGCCGTGAGTCGTCTTCATTGTCCCCGGGGCGGTCTTCATCTTTGCTTGCGCTCACAGCACACTCTAAAAAGTTTGTACGGTGTAACCATGCATTACTTACTCAACATTTTACGCGTTTAATAGAAAATCAGAATCAATTAAAATCAGTTCACGTTTCGATCCTAACCGCGGCGGGCGCCTTCTCTTTATATTAGCATTTTTTTCATCAATTCACTTAACTAGTAATAAGTAGTTATTGATAGGTATTTTAGTTATTTCATTACAATAATTAGCAACATCTTCTTCAAAGTTGATCCCGTACAAAGATTAAGACAAATCTTAATAAACAATTGAGGTTTATTCGCGATCCAGTCGAGCTGGAATCGATTTGTTAATCATTATTTACGAGTCTGAAGAAATGAGGTACCTTGTGTAGAAGACTTCTGAGGCACGGGCACCGGCACCACCAGCACCGGCAGGGACATCATGCGTCGCCCGTCGCCACTAGCTGTTAAACATACGAGATTATGTCACAATGACGTTCTGAAAACCTTGGCTGTTTTAAAAACTTCATGTCGATTTAGCCGAACTCACCAATAGGTAGAGATACGGGAACAGGGCGCGGGAACCAGTCCTCACCGCTTTCTTCATTTGTCGCTTCGCGAGCAAACTCTGCGACCGGACATATTATACGTTAATGACATAATTAGGTTCGAAGAGTTCGTGCTTCATTCAGATCGCAATAGCTAAACATTTATATTATAAATATAACCTTGGCGAGTTCCTTGTCAGCGTTTACCTTCATAAGTTTCCTTCTAGGGACTTAACTGAATAAATGGCATTGGTTTATCTGTCGGTGCATGCGGGGTGTGTCGCCTGTAGGTATCCATGAAGCCGAGTCTTTACCTGAGAGCATCGAGAACCACCGGTCGGAGCTGGAGGCGCGCTTGTCGCGGGCCGCCCCAGCCACGCTCGCTTCTAGCGCCGGCTCCAGCGCCTCGGTCGCCGCCGGCAGCTCCGCGCACGCGCATCCTGTACATCATAACATCTCATTAGGATTAAAATAAAACCTACAGCTATCCACATTTCACACAAAATTATAGTTATCTCTTAATTAATAAAAATAAAATAAAATAGCCTTTATTTACTCTGACCTTTGTACAATTTGTAATATAATATAACGTAAACTATACTTAATTATACTCTGCTTATTTCTATTGTATGTATATAACAATTAATTATATGATTAAGTTTAATAAAACAAAGTGTACATACTAAATTACTTAAAATTAACTTATAAGTAAAGCAATAACCTATAAATAAAAAACTGAATTTAAATTATTGGAGCTGTCTATGGGTAAAGTGCCCAGAAGGCTGGCTACGTTTCCTCTTTGTATGGCTAAGCTTATTCTCTGACCAAAATACGAGCCAGCCCTCTGGTCACCGGATGACTCGATGAGGCGCGTCGAAAGGTCTTTGAATAATTTACGCGCCTCTGGTCCCCATGGCCCAAGCGTTTCTACTCCAAACGGTGCAAATATGTAACCATCGCCGATGGTCGCATATTTCCGCCGCTTCGAGCTCTCAGCGGCAGTCGCTGCCGCACCCGCCGCCTTGGAAGTTGACTCTAGGTGGGATTGTGCAACGGTATCTACACATGTTGCATCCCACACTAGAGGTTTGCCACGACTCCAGGGCAATAACGTCATCCCATCGGGCCTCTTACCATCATCACGTGCTATTCCGTTCGGCTCTAAGATGGCCGGCACGTGAACAGTGGCAAAGGCCCTGCGGATGACGTCATTGATTGCAGCGTGTCTCGATAGGCGGCCAGCGCTGCGGCGACATGACAGACCATGGTAACCTAGTCGATCCACGTCATTACCGCATAGACAGCGATGGGGCTCATTCGTATAGGTACCCAGGCGTAGACAGATGGCTAGAGAGAATGAGGTATTGTCTAGTAAGGTACCGATGTTGGTGGATGGTAAAGCTTGTAGCCAGTACCCTGACTCCCGCTCTGAAACTGCAAGGAGACGAGCGCGTTCTGAAAGGTTAGAACTCGTGTTAAGTAAATCTTGCTGTACTGCCTTGCAAAGCGGCTCGTCCCACTGTCTTTGGACTTTTGGATATAGGGGAATGCTTTCCCCTGAACAAGCTGTGATCCAGGCATTTTTAGCCTCGACTGAACAAGATATCTCAGCGTCTTTAAGTGACGGAGAGATAATTTTGCTAAATAGGTCTGAAATACTGTAAGTCGAGGACAAAAATGCCGGAATGGAAACACTGGAAATTTTTCTGATGCCCAGGCCGCCGAACCGTATGGGTAATGATGCCTGGCACCAAGTTCTGTCATTTAATGGACAATTTAGAATTTGGATCATGGTTTTCTGAATGAAATTATCAATGGGGGTTAAAAGGTTATCAAATTTCCATAGAGGACTACATCTAATGACATATGTGAATTTTGGAACGAACACACAAAAGCGAATTATGGTGAAGGCTATATGAGAATTGATTTTTAAAAGACGATCGGTAATTTCGTTAAATTTTAAAGTTTGTTCATTTAAAAATGGTGGGATGGACTCATCTAAAATGGGTGCTCCTAGGAGGCGAAGACTCTCTTTGCCCAGGATTTTAATGTTTGGGCAGATCATATTGAAATCATTGACAATGGAATGTGTAGTGTTGTTTGGTATCGTGTCTGAAATGAATAATTCACATTTCGAAAAATTTAATTGAAGGCCAATGGTGTTGAAGTGAGAGATGAGTGTATCAACGTCCCGTAGCACCGAGGCGACGTCGCCTCCTAGGGTACCATCGTCTAAATACCAAATATTTAATTTAGATTTTAATGATGAAATTATGGGATGAATAGCGAGGCTGAAAATAGCTGTATATAACTTAACATTTAATATCAGTTACCAGGTCAGGCTGTCTTGCGACATAGGCCTCGTCAAGTTACCTCCACCTTTGCCTGTCCATTGCTGTCCTTCTCCAACCTATGGGCATATCGTCTTCCCATCTTTTTTCTGCCTTCCTCTACGTCTTTTTCCGTCCCGCGGATACCATTCTGTTAATTTTTTGGTCCACTTTCCTGTTGTTGATGTTATCTCCTAGCTCACGCAAAATGAGCTCGCAAAAAGGGAGATGTAATGAATGGCCTAAAATGGCTGAAATTTTTGGAAGAATTTGTTGTAAAAATTCCATTTATGGTTTGTCCAGCTACAACAGTTTGACAACTTCAATTTATAGTTTCAGTGGCGTAGATAATTTTTGATCAATATTAACCACTAGATTTTATGATAGTCGATTTAAACTATGAATAATATTATGCAACACTATGCGTGCGTCTGTGTGGAGCATGGCCGTGATGCTAGTGGTATTGACGTTGTTTTTGAGTTTTGCAACAATCATTGAATGGAGCCGACATTACCGATCCGAGAGCTTATGACCGGACGAGCCAGCGACACCTATAGCAGATACTCTGATTGCGAGCTCCTCCTCAGCGTGGTGCTAAGTGCGACTACATGGAAGCTGCAAGTTCAATCATTAATAATGTTTTGCCTGAGAGCTGGTATGATAGGCCGGAGACCAGTGAAATATTAAAATAAAATAAACACAAGTATCAAACCAGTAGATAGATCATAATGTATGCCCCACCCGAGGCGCTCCCGAGCGATGTCTGTTACATAATTGTCATCGGCACTAGGTAAGTAATCGTCCTCCTTTTATGTTGTTCGGTTGACATTTCGTAGCTTTGGAACCCGTTTTGGAAACCCGACTCCATCACCGCGCCGTATAATAAAACTATTCATCGACCAATTAGCATAATATTACAAGCATCAAACAAACACTCACACTATGACGCGCCTCGGGCCTCGGGCCTCTGGCCTCTGGCCGTGACAGCCCTTTACAGACCTGGTAATTTCAACTTTCGCCTAACGACGGAAGTGCGAAAATATGAGTAATTGTCAAAGATAAGTACTTCCTTCTTGAAGTAATCCAAAATTATATAATAAAATATATATGAGTGTATATCGGTAGTAGCTAAACATTCGGCGGGCAAATGTCCAACGCTCTGGCGGGAAATATCCAGCGGCATAAATGTTACATTGTCCAAGTGGCAACACAGATGGATGTCACAACTCTCCGCCGTGGTTGTTAATGTGCCTGAATACTCATCAAAATTATGATTCGATTACAAGCATTTAACGATAGTTATGTTTCGTCCGTGGTTTTGCCTAATGGTTCCGAACGCATCCCGCCCGCGCCCCCCCCCCCCCCCCCCCCCGCACCCCGCCCGCACCGCGCCCCCACCCCGCCCGCAGCTGCCGAAGGTCGGAAAAGTTTTGCAATATAGTATATTATAGTTGACATTGATATTCAGTGTCAACGAGGTGTAATTTATATGATAGAATTTAAAAAGTTAATCTTTGTTGATTTCCCGCTGCGGACCGTTCTACAGTTCATATTCGTTAGGCTAGCGGTTCGATACCCTGACTACAGAAACTAAGAGGTCATGAAAGCAGAAATTTCATAGTATTTAGGTAGGTATATCAGTGGCAGTGAGTGGACGAAGAAGGACTAGGAAAGTGCAGAAATATAAAAGGATATAATATTTTGTTTTTCTTTTATATTGTAAGTGTTGTGACATGAGTATGCTGAGCATGGAGTGCGGTCATGTAGCTCGCAAGCGAATTGCGCAATATTCCGTTTAATGCTTTACGACTACGAGTTAGTAAACAAAAACCAGAGCTTTGATGATATGGAGGGCGACGTGCAATTTCAATATATTAAATACCAATCGAGATCTTTACGTATATACGTAGGTACATGTGAATTGCAACACTAATGTGTGTTAACTTTACGTCTAACAATTAACGTAAATAATAAGTAGCTATGTAACTTTTATGTATGTATTTTTATATCGACTTGAAAGTGTTGTGGCTTTTACACCCTTATGCCGGTCATTCAGAGAGCGCCAAGGGCTCTCAGGCGAGGCTAAATAAAGCGACTACGCGGAGCGATTTTCAGAACTGACCGAATTGGACCCATATGGAGTAGAGACGTTAGGCCCGCGGGAGCTCGTCATTAGGAGCTCATCGCGCCGGTGATATTTGTAAGCACCAGATAGTAACTCAGATCTTTTTTCGGACGGAAATATCGGTCTTCAAATGGAAGTGACGTTCACTACAATATGTAATGTATAGTCCCTTTACGGCTCAGCTTGATTATTATAAACATTTATGTACTTATATACATTTTTTTTTAATACCGAAAAGAATAATCAAAAAATATCTTCATCATCATATCATTTGAATAATATTTATATAGTTTTACTTCAGCCGCGCGTAAAAGTTACATGCACAAATTTTTTTTTTTAGTATACATGTTTGGAAACCTATTATTATAAGTATTATCTACATAGAATGAGTTTTGATAATTGTATGTAAAAAGTATGAATGAAACCGATCGAAGCCACTTTACTATTAGCCTGTTTGAATCTGCGCAACCAGGCCAAGTATAACTAATAAACAATTTATATTTCATTTTAGGTCCCAGTATACAAGTGGACACATATCACAGTGACGTCCATTGCATAACATAGCCCTTTACCATTGACAGTCAGAATGAACCGTCACTTGTCGAGCGATCCGGCCGGGCGGCCTCCCCTTCGACCCCGACCTGTCGCTCTGCCGCCTTAACTTCCTTTAATTCAGATCGAATTTTGTCATTTTCCATTATATACGAGTATATGAGCCGTGTAAAGCTGGACCGGGCTATTAATGCTATATGTTGATTGACCATTGCCTCACGCGGTACAGCGACAAATTACTTAATCAAGCTGTACATCCTTTAGGCACTTTCAGTAAATCTTTTGAAGCTCAAAGTTCGGTTAAGAATGAAGTATGCTCTCAAGACCGCGCGTGGGCACTCACCGGCGGCGCACAGCAGCAGCGCCGTCCACCTCGCTGCGCTCATCATGGCGACTCGGCACCTTAGTCTACTTCCAGCGTCTTCGACTCCTCTAGCGCCGCTTTGGATCAGCAACACTGCAGTACACCGGCACGGCACACTCACTCAAGCGTATAGACTGATATGGCACACTTGCGGCTTCGCGCGACCGCTCTCTAGCTCAATATTGGGCAGTTTGGTGGGCGGCGAGCGAGTGCCGGCCGCGTGTCCCCACCCGCGGGGCTCCGACAGTTCCACCGTCACACACTTTACTTTGACGGCTTCATCTCAAATAAAATAAGTACCACTGACTCATTCCATCATCGAAACTGCAGTTCCTGAACAAAATACGTCCACAAAAAAAGGAAGTCCCACACGACACGGGTAATTCCGCAAATCAAAAATATTCAAAGCTCACTTAAGCTACAAACCATTTGATGATAATATGGAATGGAACAACATGCAAAGGATTATTATAATCGTATAACGGACTCACTTAATAGACTGTATATTTAGAAGTCCTGTTGGTCGACGAGACAATTTCTAGGAGCAAAAAAATTGCTGTTTTATATATTAGCTACAGTGAATTTTTTACATTGGCTGCTCTCTCTCGTCCGCGTCGAGAAGTACCTGCGGTGACGCGGGATGTCACAAGTTACCAGATATTGGTGTAAAATGGTACCTGAGACAACGAGCGTTATACAATCAAAGATGTACCATGTCTACCAGCGCCTCCTGCTCGTGGAGCGGCGGGCTCGGGCCGGCGCTGTCACACTGCGATGCCATTATTAATGTACGCCATAAATCAGACACAGTTAACGTCGCCATGACAGTCACACCCAAACTGCTGATTATAGATACGCATCATTCATTAGCCACAATTATTTACATTTAATTGTACAGTGTTTCTGTTCCGGTTCTGTTATTCATCACTAAAATTAAACCTTAAAAACCCGTGTATCGTTTTCTATTTTTAAAAGCGGAAAGGGGAAGGATAAAAATTATAAATTTGGTTAGTCCTGGGAAACTCACTTTTGGCTTAGTGTTTAAGTGGTAACGAGTGCTTTTAAAATCATTCATAATCATTTAATTGAATCACTTGTTATGTGAGTTAATGTAGATCAAACTGACAAAACAAAATCACTAGGGTCAGTTTGATTTATTTATTTTCAAAATGGTTCGTTAACAGCACACACAACGTAATTTTGATTAGATGTTACACATTCTGACGTGTGTGCCGATTACAGACATACAATCGTTAATAAATTAACAACTTAATATTATATATAATAAAGTAAAGAAGACAAGACTCCAGTCTAGGACGATAATTATAATTTTCTACATAATGACCGCTTTGATTGGATTTATTTTACTTTCCTATTTCCTGGATGCCACAGGATTTCACACGCCATGTGCTGGACTCATGGGCGGTTCATGCCGCTCCTCGGTTATGATGTTAAAGATGGACAAATAATAATCTCACATTCTAGATTAGTCGGTTGTGTGTGTCGAGAAGCTTCTAGCGAGATTTATAGGTTTGACCTTTACAAATATATAAATTAATAACAACAAAGTGATAAAGATATATTTAATCCAGTTCATGTGACCGAAGGTCGCCGGTAAAACCCGTCGAGAATGTTCACAGAATTCCCAGAAGTAAACAACGCAGTGGTTCCCCGCTCCGCCCGCTGACACTGTGCTATCCATTGACTCCGGATTTCCCAGTGAAATCACAGCGCCCACTTCAACGAACAAGCACATCTCGTACATCAGTATATAAATAATATTATCGATAGTAATAAAACAGCGCCAAACTCTGCCTCGTGGTTGTCCAAAAGGAGAACTTCAGGGATTCTGCAAGAAGAGAACAACTGCGGCAACAACAGTATCACATATAAATAAGTTTATATAAAAGCACAATTTATACACAACACTGTAGGTTAAGCCCATAGCTCATGTGTTCTCCTTCTCTATTTCCCTTTCTCCATCTCGTCACACTCACGCACACACAGTTGGCTGACAGTACCAACCTCTCGGAAAATAGGTAAGCACCATCTTAAGGGCAACTCTACCACCGCGCCCTCATTAGTCAAATCAAATAGGGCGCGCATATCCTTCCGTATATAAATCTATTTACATATATCTAAAATCAAACACAGTTTCAATAAATGGGATGTGACGTCACACGCTGGCAGATGTCGCCACTGGAAAATCAAGGCGCCAACATATCTGTTACACACTAAACACACTTCCGTCCTCTTATCAAGAAATCAATCCCACAGATAGCAGGAAAGCGAGAGGAAAGAGTTACTCACCAAAAGTTTGTTTCACGTTACAGTCAAGCAGCGCTTACTTTGCTTTGATTAGCTGCAACTGTCACATGTTATAGCAGGCGTCTCAAAACCGCCAGCGCCAAGGTTACGTTACAGACCCGCGTGTCATTTAATGAATCTGAAAATGTGTTATAAAGGAAAAAAGCGTTTCTTTTACAGGTGTCAGCCAGAAAACATTTAAACCAATATTATAAATGCAATAGTATATTTTTTTAAACAGGTTACAAATTATTCAAATATAATATTATGCAAAACCGCGGGGCTGAAGAAAATTAAATATGATTGAATGTAATCATGAACTTCTCAAGCTCCTTAGCTCACCGACTGGTCACGAAGATAAACACTTGACGGTCCATGTTGAATGAGACTGCGGAAGCGGATGATTTGGCGCGTCCTAATATGGCAAGATGTGTTCACTTAATTTGCGCCAAGGTCTGACTCCACTCTGGGATGTTATTGTTGTGGTCGCTGGAAATGTTAGCGCAGAGTCATGCGCAGCGGCCGCCCGCGACCGCAGGTCCCGGGGAGGTCTCCGTACGGCTGCGGCCGCTTGCGTGGCGGGGAGTCACGCCGATCTAGACCGGAAATACATTACACACATTTATACTCCCCACATGTCGAATTCACTATGAACAGAGTCTAGACTTAACATCTATTTGTCCATCGCAGGTGTAGTTACTGAAATTATCACGAAATATCTTATTTGTCATAGAGTATTTATAACCCGCAGGCGGTGTGTAATAGTTTAAAAAAGCCGTCAGTCATCGCTCGGTGAGCAGCAATCCGATGTTCGTTGGTGGAAACTCATATATTATTCCAAGTCCGGAGAGAACTTTGATAGCAAGTTTGTTGTGCATCATTAAGACGATGCGCTCACGTCACATTTTCCTAACTCAACTCATCATAATTGCTACATAGTCAACATAATCTCTCCTCTCCGCTCATAGTGGCTCCCCGGCCTTACGCATTGTGCCGGCCGAAGATCGTAACCTTTCCCATTGTGCAAGTATCGGCATCGACCTAACAAACCGACCCGATCGCTGACGAGCTCTGTAACGAACATCGCAAACAACAAACAACTGAATAATTAATTTATCTCTTCATCGGAATGCGGCTCGCTCGAACTCGATTTGAATCATCTTAAACATTATTTCAATAATCATTTAAAAATAGAAAATTCAGAATAGGTTATTAACATATTTTCGAGATGAAATCATAAGTCATATTCGGCATACGAAATTAAGTGCATATTATTATAAACTGTACTGTGGTACGGGCTGGTCCGGCGCAGCACTAACGAGCTCTGCGACAACCGACCATCTTCACCGACAGGTAGCTGTGATAAGGTCAGCGCGGAGGAGGCGCCCACCCGCCGCACGCCGCACGCCACGCGACTCGCGACTCGCGACTCGCGACGCGGTGCCGAGGCTGTGACCTAACATTCAACTAAGCGCGGTAATTGCACCGATATAATAAAACTATAACTTCATAGTCGCGGTCGATTGCAAGCGTGGGGATGCTCGGCGCATGCGCTCGTTCCACGGAGCGATTTCTAGAGTGTAGACCGCTCCCCGACCTGTCACTACCCTCCTCCGTGACTAGAACACTACATTCCCAGAACTATTATACTTAGTATTTATGGTATTTGTAGTGTTAACAACTTGAGATAATGACCAATAGAGTTTTTTTCATGGCACGTGCTGATGGCAAGTGGTCACCGCCACCTATGGAAAGCCTGCTACACCGGGGCATCGCCGACGCGTCGCCGACCCTGAGACATGAAGCTGTTAGACATTATTCATCTGTAATTCCCCGGCCTCCTTGCCTTTCTTACGATTACCGATATCAGTAACTCAGGCGGACTACTGCTTCACGGTGGATATAGGAGTGACGGTCCTTTATGAACATATAAAAGTGACAAATAATAATAAACACTGCCATGATTTCATCAATATCATAATAATAATATGATTTACCTTGACCGTGAGCTTGTTGTTACGCCGAATATGCTTCATTAGCAACTCAACCTGTTCCGCGCGCCACCACACGACATTAATGACATTCGGAATATTGAGAGTATGATAATAATATGCAGAATGATTAATATTGTAGCTATTCTATTTTACCGAGCCGCCTTACAAGTTATACATTATTAATATATTGCATACCACACTAATATAAATATAAATGTTCTCATGTTTGGATATTTGTGACTCAATTACACAGAAACGGCTGAACGGATTTAAAATATACTAAGCACACATACAGATTAAGTTCTGGATTGTAACTTGAATGACATGAAGGCCTTTTGCCTACTAGGTATAGCGCCTAAATCACAATCAACGGGCGAGGTGCCCCATAGCATGCGTCTGACGTTTAGCTCACAGAATAACACGCGGCACTCAGGGTCGATCAAGAAATATTTAATAAAATAAATAAAACGTAACGCGTTCAGATAAACAAGGAATTAAGAAAATGGTCAAAAACAAAGACTTGCTTAAATGCCATTATTCATTTATTTTGTTATTATGACTGGCTCTGTGACTCAATCTGGCTGCAGCACTGTACAGTACAGTCCGCCAGTCCGCCAGTCCGCCAGTCCGCCAGTCCGCCAGTCCGCCATACAAAAGACATCAACGCGCACCCTAACCTGCCAGTGTGCAGGTTTCTGCCATGACCCACGTAGAACCTTATAATTTAGAATGTAAATCAAAAATATGTTTTTATTGTATAATAGTCACAAGTGCCTGTGCATTAAAAAACAAGTAATGTCGATTTATAAGAGCATGATATGACGGCCTAAATAATGACAATAAATAAAATATTTCTAACTACCTATCCCTCCTCCCCGGGGGATGTAACATTTTCCCGCGATAAAAAATCCTATGTGTCAATCCTAAATATAAACTATCTATGTGACAAGTTAAATCTAAATCCGTTTCGTAACTTTTGCGTGAAATAGTTACAGTTTCCGGTCGTTCAATTCAATCGAAGTTGGCTACACGATCCTAAAAATGTAATGGCTTGTGAGTATTTTATTATATAAATGATGAAACGCAGAGTAGCCGGCTAATGGCTGCGATTGCTCCACTAATTAACCACACGCGTTGGGTAACGTCGCCGCGCCGCAACAGCGACGCGTCGTGACCGCAGACCAGGCGCAGCTTCTGCTCGCCACCATCATATGATCGTAACTGTTCATAATAACTGCTATTGCAATTACCTACTTTCCAAATTGATATCATTTCAATTATAAAAGTTGTTGAACTATCGGTGCTTCGGTTCAAGGATCGAGCGACAGCCGCGACCTCTACTATCGACTGAAGAGTGTGTTCGATATGTATAGTACGATATCGACCAACATTTAGCTAATAAGGACGGCCACATACATACATACATACATGCACACCCCGCGGCGACAAGCTCTCATTTAAATATAGAAGACTCAAATAGGTAGAACCTTGAAACGGCCGTTCTCCGGGTACTTATGATACATGTAGTTTTTTTTAAATAATGTAACCAAAAAACATTTCGAGATAACTAGTCAGACCGTATGTATATAATCAACACAGAGAGAAATTTAAAGATTTATCTAACAGGCAGGTGCACCAACAACATACACATGTACACCACAATTACGCGATCTAATAAAATCTAGAACATGCTTAATAACAGGTGTATACGGCTTTGGTGAGTTATTTTTCAGTATGGGCACACAAAAATGAAGTTTAAATGAAATAAAATGGATGGACTTAGTTTCAAAATTCAATTTAATTTGTTCAGCTCAGACCCCAATATGCATAGGCAGGTAAAAGCTACTCAATGTACCACCAGTTCCGATGTCAGCCTACAACTTAGAACCTTTATTTTAAACTATCAACTATGGAGCAGAACTGAAAATGTCAAGTGGCTGAAGTAAGAAAGGTGCGCGGTTCGATTCCCGGTCACGTAGCTATCAAATCTATCTTCGATCATACGGCTATCGTCCTTAGAAATGATTCAAGGTGAAGAAAAATGTCATGGCCACGCTTCACAGCTTTTATTTGTACCTATGTTGCAAAAGCATGCGAGTCTATACATACCCGTATATAGATAGGTAGGTACCGATGAACTATATAGGTCGGTGCGGTCTGTGGATACATAGCTGTTGCGACTTTCCAGTCTTTTGACTTCTTTTTTTAGCTCTGTATAGGATTGTGTTTAACCACAATCTTGGTAAGTGACGGAGTGGCCGAAGGTGGGTTAGCGCACATAGCGTAGAACATAATAGGTTCTCAAAATGCAGCTATCGGAACACACCAGCAGGTGCTCGGCGACAGATTATGAACTTGAGGTTGGTAGCCAGCCAGGCGGGTACTGCCAAGTACCCCACCACCGAGGCTTAGTTATACCTACTCACAATAGTTTCCTTCACCGATAGCTCAAGCTTATTCGTATTAATCGCCGTCTTAACTATTACTGAGTTTACGTTTATATGATAAAAATTATAATTATTCCCAAAAGTTTTGCTTATCATTGGAATCATAGTAGCGGGTGCAGTACAGCACCACTACTACTAACCTACGTAGACCCTACAGGACAGGAGTAGAGCACGATACAGCGAAAGTTAATAAAGGCAAATGTTCAATTAACCGACACTACCTAGCCGACAAGTGTTCTGAATGATGCAATGTGGCCATTCTCAATGTTAAGAACACTTCCTTGTCACAAGCAGGCAGTCCACTCGAGCGCCTCTGCAGCCGTCTAGCCGCGGCGCGGGCGACCGGCGACCGGCCACTTGCCGTGTTTGCGTTACCTTTACACCGAGGTTCGCGTGCCATTGATGCTGCCACGCCGAGGTCACGGGCGCGCCTCGAGAGGATGACAAGTGCCTTTATCGATACACACTTAGGCACGTAACAACATTGTTCGGAGCCATCATTATTGCAACATCTGCAGAGTAGTTTAATGCCAGTGGGCGGATTGACATGACATGCGTCGTCAACACCCTTATCGTGTAGGGAAAATGTACGAGTAGGTAATCGAACTGCGATTCTCTACGACAATGTCAACATACGGCCTTCTGATCGCAACGTAGGGAGATTCGAATCACCAAGCCAACCGGGGCGAGAGCGTTACATTTGATTAACCATAACGGAACATAAACCCATTCAATTTACACTATAACCATAAAACATTACCTAGGCACTAAACTTAGCTTATAAGTAAATAAATCAAAGACTAAATATTTAAACTTAGCTTATAAGTAAATAAATCAAAGACTAAATATTTAAACTTAGCTTATAAGTAAATAAATCAAAGACTAAATATTTAAACTTAGCTTATAAGTAAATAAATCAAAGACTAAATATTTAAAATACACATATTTTTATTTTACACATTTACATAAAAATGGATAAGATGGATTATGCGCATGACTTTATGTTTCTCACAACATCGATGTTTCATGACATAGTGTGAACCATTTTTTAATACCTCTCAAGATTTGTGAAGGTAGCAAAAAAAACAGCCATAAAAACATTGCAAAGTTAATGATTACCATTGGATTTTTTTGCTATCTTCTAACCTTCTACCTTATAACAATAATAGCTACAGTCAAATTAGAGTACCTGCGGCATTATACATTTAGTAACACTTTTCAGTCCTATTTTGAAATTGGTTTTATAGTACAATAAACTCTAGTCCTAACTAGGATGAATGCTATTTATTCTCTGCTCATTCACAGTATATTATTTCCTATAATATTTTTGTAATGTTTACTACACAAATATACATAGGTACTAATAAGTACAAAATTTATAACCACAATTGGTATACCTACAAAGTAATATTGTACAATAATGAATAAGATGTGAGCTTGTAAAAATGCATGTAATCCAATATTGTTTATAGTATGAAATAAAGAAACTGCTTGTACCAGCAACTTTGGCTGCGTGGTAATGCTATTTAAAATTACAACTTATTTGTAGGCTGACCCCGGTATGACCTACTTACATGTCAAATTAGATCCAAAGCTGTACAGCGGGATACTGCAATGCCTCAACATGCTAGTATTACCAATTCACTACTGGCTACATAAATGACAACAAGCTCAGTGTCAGCCCATACAAATAAAATATCCTAACAAACTATCAATATACAAAGCTAAAATGGTTGTAATAGAATCTTTCCTTATTAATGACAGCATAGCCACCCACAACAACATTGCAGATAGATAAATATGTCCTTTTATATTTTGGGTGGATTTTCCCGTTCAACAACAATATCTCCATGAACATGTCTTACTTAGAATTTGATCAATTTTAGTTTATTACATTAAAGTTACATATTACAAAAGTGGAGTACCCATGTGTATAAGAAAGGTTATGTGTATATTCTCAGCTAGTCAGTCCTTGTTTTGTGTGGGAGAGCCACTATGTGTGGCGACAGCTATCTTCTGTTGTTGCCACGTTGGTGTCCCCTCCCACGCACATATGTTTTATGAGAGTGTTTGTTGGTGTGGTCCTGGGAGGCGAAGCGGTCGGCCTTGTTGGCGTGCGGCGGAGGGGCCGCGGCGCCCGGCGGCGGCTGCAGAGACCGCGCGGGCTGGTGCGCGCCGTTGGTGCGATCCGGCGGAGGGCCGGGCGGCCCGCTCTGCGGTGCAGGTTGCGGTTGCGGCTCGCTCATGTTCACCTGCTCGTTGAACAGCATGCAGAACTCGCCCACTTTTTGTATGTCGCCGGACTTGCCCGAGTAGAGCGTAAGCGCGGCGCGCCACAGAGATGCGTAACCGCGCGTTAGGCGCACGATGTCGCCGGGCTGTAGTAGCGCGCCGGGTTCGTCCCAAACGGACAAATTAACAGCAGCACTGGCGTCTGCTACACGCAGCGTCCGAACCTCACGTGCCTCCTTCGTCAGCGTCGGTGAGCCCACCTCCAGCACTATGAACACCGCGTTAATGCTCTTCATGCCCGCCTTCAGGTCCTTGATCAGCACGTACTCTAAATTGCTCATCTTGATGTCGGGCCTAGCTTGACTCAATTTTAAATAAATAATTTGTTTTTGTCGTAATCAAAATCATTCCAGATAGGTAATTTTATTTGACAATCAGCTGGTTGAACGCAGCATTCTGCCACCTGTCAGTGCAAATGTTTGCTTGACGCTATCACAGCAATCATTAGTGTTGCTAGCAGCACAATAAATTATAGATAATAATAATAATAATGTTTATTTCCATTCTAGTTACTATTCAAAAACCTACATTGTATATCTACCCCTGCTTTTGCGTAATTTTTCATTCTCTGATGTCACTCTGGAATGTGTGGCGCCTCCATGGTCGCACCTTTTTATAACACTGGTTGGTAAGACTGCCACCGTATCTAGTAGAGATGTCACTCATGACGGAACGGTGAAAATATTAAATATATAAAAGATCAGGGTTTTTCTAATTCCAACCGACCACGCCTTACAGACTCGTGTGATCCAAAATAAATGGTGTATACCACTTTTATTAAGAGCTAATCTTTGTTAAATTTATTTTAAATTATTATTCCTGGTGGTATCATCAAATTGGTGACCCCGACGTGATCACGCGCAATCCGAGTCCATCCTGGGCGTGGAGGCCTGCTTATCTTACTTAAGCCTGTCTGGAGCTTCGCCCCCACCTTACTAACATGGGTGCTTAATTATTTCGCCTGCGTGTGTTAACGTGCGCGCCACCGGCCTGATCAAGGCCGTCGCGCCGGCACCATCATGCAAGTTGAACCCTCATGCATGAGACCTTTCCCTCCTACCCTGCTACGTGGATGCAAGCCTTTCTCCATTGTGCGTTGTGAAGTAATAGTGAATGTGCATTAAATAATCCCATCCCGCTTGGACATTAAAGGCACCTTACTTTTCTCTTTATTTTACGTTCTCCAGTGGAGACAAAAACTTTTATATAATACTTTTTGTGTATACTTGCACAAATATTTGCAATTTTGGACACCACAGCATCCTCTCCCTCTATAACATTTCATTTTTTTTTTTATCTTACACTTCGGGAACATTTTTATGATTTTTTTTTTTCGTGCTCTACCTTTTGTTTCTTTTTAATTTATACACATTTCCCTTATATATTTACGATGGCTGATGATATGCAGGCTCAGTTAAAGCAGCTCCTCACAGAAAATGCTGCTCTGCAGGAGCGTTTAGATATACAGGCATCTCAGTCCAGTGGAAATGTGCACAAGGTAAGTGTAAAATTGCCTCCGTTCTGGCCTGACAAGCCAGCAGTATGGTTTGCCCAGGTAGAGGCACAATTTGAAATCTCTGGCATCACCGCAGATGCTACCAAGTATAATTATGTCGTAGGCCAATTAGACCAGCGTTTAGCCGGGGAGGTTGAAGACATAATTACTCGACCCCCTAAAGAAGGGAGGTATATCAAGCTCAAGGAAGAGCTAACACGACGCCTCTCTACATCTGAGGAGCAACGGGTGAGGCAACTCATCAGTGACGAGGAACTTGGGGACCGGAAACCGTCCCAGTTTCTGCGGCATCTACGCTCCCTCGCTGGAACCACTCTCACTGACGAGAACATCCTACGGCAGCTATGGTTACGGCGACTACCTGCGCAGGTGCAGGCTATCCT